>SMLS01075068.1:0-40095 GCA_004785975.1 Popillia japonica | reverse complement strand
AGCTTCCAAGCCAAGTGTTTAGAAAATCTTTGGTAAGAAAATATAATATGTCATCTAATTTCCGATCTTCAAGAGATATAGTAAAATGTAACTTGATAATTATAATTCAGAACTGAAATCTCAGTAGGAAGGAATCAAAATTGTTGTAAACTAGCTTACTGCCAAAAGTAATAAACGGTTTACACTGCTGTATGATTGTATGCATCAAGAATTTTATCATCGTCGGCAAAAGGGAAGTAGAGAAATAATCATAATAATAATAATCATAATTCATGCTTTAACATCCCCCAACAGCTTGCGCCAACTACACTACTGTAGGTCAACTTAAGATGTTATCTTTCCGCATTTGCCGTGGAATTTGGGAAACTACAGAAAACCAAATCCAGAATTCATAATAATCAAATACTGGTAAAATCCCCACGGCATGAGGCAAGCTAGAACTCTTCTGGAAACCAATGGGAAATGCAATAACCACAGCAAAACCAATATTTGTATATTGACAGGGAACCTTTGAGGCTACTGCAAACTAGTAGGGTTAGGCTTAGAACAATGGAGGAAGTTGAATGTAGGTTTTATAGGGAAGAGGACAAACTTCCATCCATCTACCCCGAAATTGCTCTGCACTGTACAACGTAAGGGCTTTGCGCATAGAAACACATGAAACTGAAGAGGGAGAATTATCTAATCTGGGGCTTTCCGACATCCCTTACTTCTTAAAACGAATCGGACTCACTAGCTAGGTGTGACCATAGTGGGGACACAATGGATCTTTTAAGTCGCAGTGTATCGTCACCCTGACATTACATCCATGCATACAACATTAGAGAGATTTTGTGGATTTGCAAAGAACGACTAGCTGATTGGATAAAATCGAATTTCGTGCGGCTTGGAACAATGAAGGAAGCTGAACGTAGATTCTATGGGAAAGAGGATAAAACTTCCACCCATCTACTCTCAAATAGCTCTGCACTGTACAACTCAAGGGCTTTGCGCATAGTAACACATGAAACTGAAGAGGGAGAATTATCTAATCTCGGCCCTTCCGTCGTCCTGCACTTCTTAAAACGAATGGGACTCATTAGCTAGGTGTGAACATAGTGAGGACACAATGGATCTTTTAAGTCGCAGTGTATCGTCACCCTAACATTACATCCATGCATACAACATTAGAGAGATTTTCTGGATTTGCAGAAAACGACTTGCTGATTAGATAAAATCGAATTTCGCGCAGTGATAAAACACTTCTGAATGACTGGGCAAACGGAAAAGTTCATGGCGGATCTACTCCGTCATTTTCGACCATCAGCTCCTGGGCAATCGAGTTCAAACGTGGTCGCACAAGCACAAGTGTCAAGCCACGCAGTAGACACTCAAAAACCGCTACCAACAATGAAATGGTCGACAGGATTTATGCTGTCGTGTTAGTCCATCACCGACTGATGTTGAAAGAGGTAGCAGAGACAACTTGCATCCCAGAAAAACGCGTCGACCATATCATACGCGAAATTTTGGATATGCAATAACTTTCTGGGCGATAGGCACAATGTTTACTCACACCGAAGCAAAAAATGAAATCTGGGGTGACCGTTTCGGAGGAGTATAACCTTGGATAAGACCTGTATCCACCACTATATTCCGGAGACCGAGGAACAGGCGAAACAGTAGACTTTCTCGGGGAAATCGGCTCCAAAGAAAGCAAAAACCGTTCTCTCAGCCAAAAAGGTCATGGCGACCACTGGTTAGGATTCCTCACCGACTAGATATCTGCAGAAGGAAAGGACGATGATGGGGCAAACTCCAGCGATTTATTGACCCGATTCGATGCAGTATTGAAGGAGAAACGTCCTTGTTTGCAGCGGCTCATTCATCCCGCATCGTCCTGTCCAAGTTGAATGAGTTGCGCTATGAATTAGTCTCTCATTATCCATATAGAGCAGACCTAGCTTCCAACGACTTTTTCCTACACCCAAAGCCGAAAAAACCGCTGGCAGGACAGAGATTTGCCTCAAATAAGGACATCATCGCCGGTATAGATGGCTATTTTGTGGACATCGAAACATCCTACTTTTCTGACAGCTTCCAGGGCTGGAGCGTTGTTTGAAATAGTGTGTTGATCTTCGACCAGACTATATCGGAAAATAAAAACCACACATTTGTAAACAATTAGATGCGACAAACAGCAGTGAAAGTACTAACGTAAAACCACAATTCACAATTAATTACCAGCTAATCATGGATAATGAACCTACAGGAAATTACATATGTACAATAGAGTAGAACCGTACTTTTTTTAATTTCTAAAATTTTCGATAAAACTGAAACATTACCTAAGAAAATTACTCCTTAAGATTTTCGTCTGCATTAAACACACGCTTTATACAGCCAGAATAATATATAGTAAATCATTGTATAAATCATACCTTCATATATGTGTGCTACAATAAATTTCAGGCGAGAAAAGGATTTTTAAAACCGTGCGTGGAGTACACCTATTCAAGACTATTTTACTGCCTGTGGTTGAACACCACTCGAAACTTGCACTCGTGATCTTAGGAACTAAAAGTCATGAAAAACAATAATTTAATAAAAAATTACACCATGCGCCTTTTTTACTTAGTCACCTGATGATTGTATGGCGTTGTAAAAACAAAATCAAGAAATAAAAGAACTTCCTAATAGCTAGAAATAGATATTGCATCTATGTAGGTATGTATGTATGTACATACATATACAAACATATGTGTTATATTACATTTATTATAAGCTCATTCGAATATAAGTTTGTATGTTGTGCTAATTTTATCAAATAAAGTACTCTGACAATGTTAAAGCGTTTTCCATATAACATTAGTGTTTTACATTAAAATATCGGCATGCTATTTAAACCATGTCGAGTGTCTTATTTAATGTTTTCTTTTTTAGACTGGAAATATTCCTATTCATACTTCACTCTGCTAAAAAGCGTATAGAAACAGTAATTCAGTGCACAAGCTCAGCGTAATACGGTTTCTATAAAGTTTCCTTTTCTATATTATTTACATTTACATCACTTTATTCTGCAAAATGTGTATCTACATACATACACGATAACGAAACGAATTGTCAGACCGTAAATGTATTGTATGTAGGTATTTACGTTGGTACAATATACCACTGTTGTTCTGCACATAAAATTGGTATCTCATTTTAGTATTTTATATCTGAAGGACGCTATCTAAATAGGGTATTACATACAGAAGAAAGTTTCAGTTCCCGCGAGCGAGTTTCTATTTCAATAAATTTAGTTCGGGATTTAAAATGTGGAGTGGGCTTGCTTTACTGCAAAATGTGTATCATTCCAGACGCAGATTGTATTACTTTGGAAGATTCCGCAAAATAAATCTAACCAAGATTGTTCGGACGGATTTCTAAAATGGGTTTTTAAGAAAATGGTTGCTGCAATAAAATTTTAATTGCTAAAATGTTTCTTGAACAATTTTAGACCATCACAAGATACAACTTGCAGTAATCGGCTGCATTTTAGTTTTCTTTTTGCGTATGGTTACAATGTTTGTTCTTTATTTTTATTTTGCTTTATTTAATTCAAAATTTGAGCAGTATTGTTACGCAAAAAAGTTCTACACAATAGGTACATAGTAAAACAGACTTTCATAATTCATGCTATAACTTTGTGGTATATTTCATAAATTGCAATGAAAAAATGAACAAAACTTGGTGAGAAAAAGGTCGAAGAAAATATTTCGTAGACTAACCCAGCAAAATGTGAATGGAGAAGACGCACAATAACTAAGAAAAAAATAGCTCAATTTCACTAAAGCAAGAATAAATGAAATGGATATTAGGAATTATGGGAGGATAAAGTATGAGGATTAGGAAGCAACAATGAAATCTACAGATGAATGCAAACATTCAATAACCGTAATCGCTTGTTAATGTTTAAAATACAATTTAATGGAATCAGAACAACTACCAAATTTATTCGGTTCTTATTACAGCTTTTAAACTATCACGAATATTACCAAAACGTCTACAAGTGCTTCAAATCCTCAGCATACAGTAAGAATCTGCATAAGAACTAAAGACCCGGTCAATCTCATATATGTGTACATTAAAAAAAATTGAACCTAAATCAGAGCCCTAGCATACACTGTAGATTACCTTGACGTATACAAAAAATGAATATAAAAGACAATCAATTGGAGCAAATTGTCAGCCAATTGATAACCAATTTGAGCTAATTTAGAAATCAGAAATTAAATATAGTCTAGTATATTTTTAAAGGTGGACATATTTCTCCACAGGGTGGCATAATTCTGCAATTCTGTTTTTTTTTACTTTAAAAAATATAAAAGTTTCAAGCGTGACCTGTAGTTGGAGATCACGAGACATAGCACAAATAAATAACGAAGAAATATGATTTGGACCAAGCATCTCATAGTAATTAAATTAAATTTAGTGGATGTCAGGAGGAAAACACAAAAAATATGCATGAACCTTTCTTCCACCACCTGACCATCCTGAATAATAAGACTAGTAAGTGCATTCTAAGACCACCGATACCACAAACTATCACTCATATCTTTTCATTGGAAGTTTCATAAGACCTATCTCCTCAAATTAATTGAAAAGCTCCACAGAGCAATTGATTAGTACTGATGATGGCACATCCGGTTTTGTTCAAACAGCTAATGGGAACAATAAGAAATACCAAGTTGTTCGGATATAGACGAGTGTCATTAGATTCTGAATTATTTCCTGAAGCTTTTGTCTCTTTACCTTAATATACAATCTACCATTAACTTGGACCTACGAAGGTAGCTTATTAGACGTAGATAGATATTCATTTAGTAAATGCATCTTTCAGATCTGTTAGCGGCACCCGCATAGTTAATTCGCAGTTAATGTCAAAAACATTGGCCGACTAGTAAATTAAATTATTGTTTAGAATCTATCCGATAAAGCAAATGATATACCTGTATTTATACCTTGGGCAAAAAACATTAGGAGCAACAAAGATTCCATTGTCACTTATATCTTGTTACATAGTTGGGTCAGTTAGTTATTATTAAGTTATTATGAATTAAGCTGCTAGGCTTTATACACTAAAACTTATTAATTTAGTTTCTCTCATAAAATGTTGAATACTAAAAAATTATGCAGTTATACCAACCAAAGTATAGAAATGCATACATCTACATACATATGTACATATGTAGATACCTAAAATTAAATTCACACATACGACGAAACTAAATTTACAAATTCCGAATACACGTTTTCAAAGTTCGTGGAATCGCTTGTAATCGTGGAACTATTCGAAAATTAATTGAATGTAAACAGCATAACATTTGATCAGAATTACATGCAAAAAACTACATTTAATCTGGTAATACGTTTAAAAAATTTGCTCCAACGACAAAAAATTTCTGGATAAAATACAAAAAATAATATTCATGTACTCATCAGTACTGCAAAGTAAATGTTTATACAGATATTTCCTCCATCCTATTTTAAATTGTCTAAATGTTTATGAAGTTTACGCAAGCAATTTGATAAAAAATAGTATAAACTAATATCTGAGACTCATTTTATAAATGTGGTGTAATGTGTGTATATTGATATAAATACATTTGACACTTTTTTTAAGTCTTTTCATTATTGCTATAAAATGGTATTTCAAAAATGTTGGCAGATTAAAAGAGCAAAATATTCTACTACTAAATAGAGGTAGGCATGATATTAGTGGTGGCACACAACATGCATCTAGTAAATTTCTAATCTTCTTCTGCATATGAATAGCCTCCTAGTGTAAGTAGGAGATGGCCCTTTTATGGTTCTATGCCGCCCAAGTAGCGTTATAGTGAAGAGGACAGACAAAGGAAAAAATCTTTTTAGTTATGGAAATGGAATATGTAAAAAATTCTTTATAACTACATTAATATAGATGATTGGTGTACAATAAATGCAAGACAGAGAATAGTATTTGTCAGACAGAAATTATATCAAATGAAATTTTTTATTTAGATTATAACATTGGATGTTACACGTCTCAAAACTGGTGTAGATTATGTGGGAGGTTTATAAAGCAGAACTGAGTATCAGATGATGAAATAATTATCTTGAAAGGTTTCTATTTCATTTTTCAATATGAAATAATTGCCTGTACGGGAATGGGTCGACCAAAACATTATCTGACAATTAACATACCATGAAGGTATGCACATTTAAACGTTACTCGTGTAGAGTTTAAGCTGCATTAATACTTTGGTCAGATTTAAGATATGTCTACATAAAGCACGCCAAACTCTTGAGATACCACAAAACAGTGTTTGTAAATAATCAGAAATATGGCATTGCTTAACTGGTTATTGACCACTGAATAAATTTACTAATTGCGGTTAGCCAACCATTCCCTATAAAGAAACTCTAGACTCATGAAGACATCACGGCTTTCAACCAAGCTGCTTTTCGCAGTGTACCCACCTATAGTGAAAAAATATGACTTGCTCTATGCTCTATATAATCTAATACTATTCAATACTATCATCTACCAACCCATTTTCAAAATATACGCCAAAGATAAACACACATAAATTTTGTTCAGACAACTAGACAAGTGGATGAAATGCAAGAAATACTTGTACTGTATTTTTATCTAATAAAATTTTTGATGACTACGAAAATATAGGGGGCAACGTGAAGGCAAAGGAAGGTGAAGCTGTTCACCCAATTGCGCCAAATTCGAAAATAATATAAGTTAATTAGTCGGTAAGTTAGTTAGAAAAACTTCCTGGTAACTTTTCTGCGAACTTATTTATTAAAATAGTTATGGTTGAACATGATTGTAGAGTTGCTTCCATAGACAGCATTAAGGAGTTTGGTAGATATTGTCGTCTCAAATAAGATAAGTGTCAATGAATTTGAGCTTAGAAAAGCATATTTCGGCTGTTACAATTGTAACCTAGAAGTTCAAATTTTCAAAGCATGCTACTATTATTTCCGAAAAGAAAAATGGCAGTAGTTTACCAGCAATATTGCTGTAAAGGCCTTAATGGATCTAATTTTCTATTTTAAATATATTTTCAAAAGAAGCATTTCATCGTAGACACTAACTGAAATATACTTATAGTAATCACTTTTCTGGGTTCCGTTTTGGTTACGTGATTTAAAAAGGGTGAGAGCTTATTCGGTAGTGAGATTGTGGAAGATTAGGAATTTGTGCTAAAGTATGGTAGCTATGTTGCTATAGAGAAGTTAAGTATAACTATTAGAATACATCACAGAACTAGAAAGTTGTTACTAATATAGAAGTATTATTACTGTTTGATTATTACGACGATTTATTCATTACCTTTTATATAATTTTTGCAAGAAACCACAAAACATGCAACTTATGGCCCCCTATGGTGGGAGGTGCTATTAGTTGTAGGATATAATTATCCTTGACATTTACTATACAGTTACTCCTTTCTAGCCTATAAGAAATGTTAGAAAATATCAGGTTCAATTAGTTGTATAATTATGGTTAAGCGCCATATATTATTATGTATTATTATTTACAGCTTATTTCCACATTACCAATTCTTTCTTTAACGTTATTTATGATTTATCTGTTCCGCTACTAATGATCTGTCTATGATACAATCTTTTCCCTCGCCAGTACTGAAAGATCAATCGGACAAGAGCGAGGCCGTATTGTAAAACTAAAATATCCTATCTGTTGTAGATACATAATGTATACATTATCAGAAAACATAGGACAAAATATAATGGTATGTATTTAATAGAAAAAAAACGTTGAAATAGGTTTTAGCTGAGTAAACATAGCAAATGTCTTTATAAATCGAGTTGACGTAATTTAATAATATGGAAATTTATATGTGCATATACAGTTACTATGGATGAAGAGAAACATGTATCTACGAGTAATGCCCCACCTTCTGCGTGCCCTCTGCGTTTATATATTTTGTCAACCGCCGTCGTACACCGTTCAGCGTACTTCGCTAGTCACCTTTGGCAACAATTTTTTTCATCACGTACCAATTTTTCACGAAAAGTTCAGAACTGAGCAAAACCTAATTCAATCACTAGCTACAGCAATTTTGATTGCTTTTGAAAGCCTCCTTCCAACTTTGCGTTCTATATCTGCTATCATTCCAATGTTGCTGTGCACTTGGCAGCTCCTCTAAATCTTTTTCAGGTTTTACACAAAACGCTGATCTTGCTTTTCGTTACCGGTTTCTAGATTCTCTGGGAAATAATTTAAGTGATAGGGATGAGAAGGCGACTTGGCGACCCATCGAACACTACTACTCGAAATTTTCTGGCATGCCTTTGACGACTGTCTTAAAGTTTGGGTATTTATTACAACCACGGAACTTACGTAAGTCTTCTTTGAATAAGAGCCAAGCAGCCTTTTCTTTCAGATGCATTATTGTCTCAAATTAGGGATCGTTAGGTGACAAATGGCTTAGCTATTCAAATACTTTCTGTACTATCCTGGCCTGATAAAGGAAAACGTATTATTTTCTTATTCAACATATTAAAGAAAGGTAAGAATATGACAACCCATCAACATACTTTTCCTATCGCAAGCATGTGTTGCTAGAAACCGAAGCACACCAATACCTATATAAATAAATAATATGACGTATCTCCAATCCAATATCAGCCATCATTCCTCGGCATATATGTATATCTACATTTACATAGTCATTACGGCCATCAGTTGCAAAAAATTAATACTGCTCTTAACAATCTTTGATCTTTTCCATTATTTAAGTTAAAAACTTTGCAGGCGATCTTAAATATTTATATGAGAACCCTATCATGTACCATACGACATGTCAGGATTTATAAAGTTATCATTTACGATAGGATAGAACGAGAGTACCTTCAAGCGATATATTGCAGCGTAAACACCGGCCTCAGCAATATAGGCGTCAGAGTATGTGATCAAATGCAGCTGTCTCGTAAATTACCGGCTGAAACATCCGCATGTATATGCATTTTTAATTTGAAAAATTCGCGTATATATGGACTAAAACTCTCGTGAGTTTCCCGTAGTCCAGCATTATGTCAACAGAAGGAGAATGCAAAAAGTTAGTGATGAAATGCTATGAATTTGTCGGTTCCGATTGCGATCAGAAAGAATATATGTTTATGGTAGGTCAAAATTTATTTTCTCGTAAACGTTCACAATAAAACTTTTAGGATCACATTCACTTATATTTTAGTTCTCGTTCATTATCTGTGCCCTCATAAAAATCCTTCAACACTACACCGTAACCTAGCGTTTAGTACCAAATTGAAGCTTATTCCCTCGACACACCATGAGTATATCCTTTTTTATGTACTTAGAAATTGTAAAATTCTTGTTCTTATTCACATTTAAATAAACTTCATTAGCTAGATGCCCTTAGAACACGATTGATTTTTTAAAGAAACAAGAGAGACTATATAAATAAGAACTTACTTATAACCATACATTATTATGTGCAAAACTTATTTCGTGAGAAGCCGTAGTTGTTTCCTACGGAGAAGGTACAGACCATATTGATTTCAGGGGAATTTTAAATTTAATCATTCTATCCACGGCAACGAAGAGAAAACAATCCGTTCATAAAATATCCAGTTAGAATCAATGACAAAACCGAGACATTCCAAATTGCAATAGCAACGGCTAACTACAGTTAAAGATTTGACTTCATAGTGTAGCCTGTGCAAATGTGTTTAATGGTTTGGTGACAATATCCTTTACAATCTTTTGCTTTGGTGACATGAAACACTGAACACAATTGAATCGGTGAGTGAAACAACGGTCCATTTTTTTGATATTTTAAACTGAGATAGCCATTTTGTGAAAAATATGTACATCTACCAGTGGGCACAAGAACGGTCTAAAAACCATTATAATTTATGTCTTTTGCAGCGATTTTGGTACCTTGAAAAGGTTGATACGAAAATACCACAGAGTTTATGTTTCACACGAATAACATGATAAAAGCCCGAATTAACCGACCATTTCAGTTTAAGACAATGACTTACCGGGATATTAGCGATTACAAAAACTGGTGGCTCCTATATTACAAAAAAAAAATTGTAAGGCTAACGAAACAAACAACAAACTGCTCTTCAGCGTTTCAAAGTATCGTCATTTTATTTATGACGTAACGACTCCAGGCCAAGTAATTGCCGGAGAATTTATTGATGGGGTATTTTTCTCTACATTTCGACTATTAAAACCAAATATAAGTCCGAAACTTCCGAATGTTAAACTGTATTCTGAACCTGTACCTATCAATGAAACCAAGATCAAGGACCCAAAGGAAATTCTACAGTATATCACGGGAAAAGATTTGGAATTTTGGTACATGGAAAACCGGAAAACTACAGCTTGTGAAACTTCTGAATAAATTGTTTCAAATGAGAACTATAGTATATATTTTCTTTTTGTTTAATGATAAAAAGGTATAAAAGAATTCAAAATCTGCAAGGAAACACATTAAATGCCAATGAGTGGAAGAAAGGTCCAAATCCATGACATATTTTTGACATAAGGACCACTGTCAGTCGTATTATTGGAGAAAATTTTGTGTAGGTACATTCTAAAGAACAACATAAACAAAACGTCTGCGGAAACCATACTTGTATCGTTGTTTCGTTTCAAGATAATTCGTTTTTTTCTTTTCCTGAAAATTCTCTTCCAATGACAATGACTTGGACCCTTCTTTCACTCACCGATTCAATTGAAATCTTCAGTTATTTTCTTCATTGCTGGGTAAGGATACATATAATCAAAATTATCAACAGCGATAACTTAAAGCAGGAACAAAGACAATCCAAAGCTTTTCTGTTTACAAAAACAAGGACTTAATTTTTAAATCCCGCAGCTGAGGAAAAGTGGCACAATTTCTGCCTAAATGACTTTGGGCATCTACTGGTAGAAATGAGTCAAACCTTGATCAACAACCCTTAGATTTATTTCCAATCCCAGAAGTGTATATCATATTTACTGGTTCAACGATTGTATGATGAGGAAAATATCTTGCACTTACAATAATCGGTAAGCTGTGTAACTATTTTCCTTGTCGTACAAAGTCAGAGATGTTTTACGCTTGCGATATTTCCCAGAGTAATTTCCAAGCACTGTGCTTCCTTTAATCAACTATTGTCAAACATCAAATTGGTGTCTCTCATTGGTACGTGCATGGTAACCTAACATTATCCAGTGTAAATCAATGCAGTTAGTTAACTATGCTTACGCAAACGTTAATTTTTTGTATAAATGTATGAGTGAAACTGACAAAATAAAACAAACCTAGATTTAATTAACTAACTAAATTCCAAATTAATATAGAATCTAAGGTATAATTGTAATAATAGCAAAGATCAGTGTGATCACACAACTGACGCTAAACCCAATTATCAAAACATATCTATTTTACATATGCAAATGAAAAAGTGTACCGATGAAATGTTGGAGCCGTTTTCTCAGTTTGCGAAGTTTAATTGAAATCGTCGCTGAAATTTGTAATGTAATCAGAATTCTCGTCTACATCGGTATAATTGGACCACATAAGAGTACATATATCGTTGAAGTCGAATAAGTAAACTACTCGAAAGTTGTTAAAATATGAGGTTTGCATTTTTAAATTAATATTGTGTGCACTCTATTCCAGCGATTTCTCCAGATTTATTTTTCAATTAAAATGTATTCTTTAATAAAGAAACTAAAGCATTACGAGTTTCCTTGATGACTATTTGTTTTCTTCTCAATATCATGAATTATTTAAATAATTTTTTTATAGTAGTTTTAATTCTAAAAATAATTTGATGTATAATTTTCCTGTTTACTTTTCTCGATATATAACTAACATCACGGTTTGTTTTAGGACGATGAAAAGTCCAACTTGAATCCAGACGCAGGTGCGGACTACTTTAATCCATTTTTCCCCATATTGAAGGTTATCCTCTATTGGCCACTACATAAATCAAAATCTCAATTATTGCAGTATACTCACACGATACTTTCAGCAATTAAAGTTACTTTTACGGTAGTTCTCTACATTTTCCTGGAATGTTTCACAGTTTATAAACGAAGTAGTTTACAAGAAAGATTAGCAGGCTCTTTTATGATGTTCACTGACGTAAGCTATTTAATGAAGGTACTCTTTTTTATCGTCAATAGAAAGAAGATACTGCTGGTCTTCAGAGCAGTTAGCGACGATACATTTTCTCCGAAAGATACCTTCCGTAAAGAAATGATTACTACAACTATGACCAACTGGAAGAGAATATTCTACATATACATAATAAATTGTTGCTTTACTGTTACTCTGTGGGCTATTATTCCAAGCTTGCAGAATGGTAGTATTGTTTTACCATATAATTATCGGTATCCATTCGATGTTACATTAAGTCCTGCTCGCGAATTTGCATATATTTACGAAGCTGGAATATTGTATTTGATTGTAGTATCGCATGTATCTTTGGACGCTTTAATGGTTGGCATTATGGCTTTTATCTCAGCACAACTTGACGTACTCAATTATAATCTACGTCTCTTAAATAATCTAGAAGACGTGGATAGCTACCTTCAGCATCAGGTGTTAAAAGAAGAACAAATACGCTGCATAATATTCCATAAAAAAGTAATAAGGTAAGATAATTCATTACAGTAATTTACGTTCCTCTAACACATGCTCTTGCAATTTTCAGGTTGGTAAAAATATTAAATCAAATTCTTGCTGTTCCATTGGTTACTCAGTCTAGTTTTGGTGCAATAATACTATGCTTGTCACTTTACAAATTATCAACGGTATTACGCGAATACCAACTGTGAGTGTACAACTAATGTCTGAAGTAATTTTAGCTTAATCCAATCAGTGGGGAGGGATTATCGTTTGTAAATTACTACTTTGGGATGTTGATGCAATTGTCGGTGTATTTTTGGTATGGTAATGAGATTATTTGGAAGGTATGATGCAATTATTTTGTGCGCACAATGATGTGGTGTTAACTTAAGTTAACATAATTTTCTGATTGTCATTGAAAGATCTATGTATGATAATGCCATCAAACCCAAACTTACGTAAAGCAGTGAGTTTATGTCAAGGGATAAAGGTTATTCAAAAGAAAGCATTCACTAAGAAAGTTGTGTTCATTGCAAGGAACAATTTTTTAGTAATATAAAAATGAGTGGTGCCAATGTAACAAAGAGTCAATTAGTTTAATATTTCAAATTAGCTGAATATTGTTCAGATTTTTTCGTGTACAACTGGTAGTGTTCTTAAATGTGGTTACAACTTGCCGTCGCACAGTGGGGCAAGGAAGTTTTGAAGTTGGCATTAAATCACAAACGTCAAATGGTACTAATTTGGAAATAAATATATTAAACTGTAATAAAACACATACGGAAATATTTTTGTCACGTTTTAATAAAAAAAATTAACATAATTAGAATTCTTTAAATAAGGTATTAGTATGTAAATTACTGGAATTATGTTATAATGTTTCTTCATCAAAATAAGAAAAAAAAACTTCCTCGTCTTCCTCACTGTCATCATTACTGTTTCTTTCGTCGTCACTTGCTTGGTAGCATTTGAGAGAAGGAGATTTTAATAAATGTAAGGCCTGTTTCGGCAAGCGTTGAATTTTTTTTTGCAATTCCTTTTTGCTTGTAAGTACAGGATCAGAACTTAGGGGAAAAAAGTTCAATATGTCGCGATTTGAACTTTCTCTATTACATTTTCTCGAGTTGTGTTACCTGTATCTTTTGAAATCTATTTCACGCTTGCTATGCTTCGTCTGTTAACTGGCCTATCGGGAGTAATGCAGTAGAAATTATTTCCGGACCATGTATAAAATATTTATGAAGTGTAGGCGGCATACAATACTTACCATGGATATTTTTCAACAAAATGCCGAGCAGTATTGTGACAAAATGCTCGGAATTTGTCAACACTTATTTCGTGTCCAGATGCTACAACTATTAATATTATGTGCATTTTGTTAATTAATTCAGCATCAATTTCTGTTATTTTGGCAGATTTTCGGCATTCTGAAAGAAACGTCTACCCGTGTTACCGTCATTCGAATTCTCGAAGCCGGGTTTAGGTTGATCTACTATTAAACCGCAGGAATCTCTAAACTCTCTTTGAATTCGTGCTTTGTTTTGGGCCACAATAACTTTATCGGTACCTTTTGCTTGCCATTTTTTGATTGACATTTTGTACGATAAGTGAAGTAAACATTCGAAAAATCTTAAACTTAAATTTTCTGTTGTTACTGTCCTCTGTATCATGTCATCAATATTGTTGAAGCTTTTCGAAGTGGTCCCGCATATATAACATTTTAATGTTGATGAAGCATCTGTCAGAGCGTTGCAAACTTTACCATCAATCATTGAAAAAATTAATATGTGTTTCACTGTGACAGTTCCACAATTTAGTGTTATGATACTATTTTGCAGTTCTTTTATCTCTTTATCTACTCTGGCTTTCTCAGCAACTGAAACTCGGCTAGACTCCTTCATGAATTCTATCTTTAAAGGCCTGCAGTATCTTGTAGAACCAGGACGAGGATTTTTCCATATAGTCTTATTATCACAAATTAGGCGAAGAGGCACAATGGACGTAATGAAAACCGCCGAATCACTGGCTACTTGACCATGAAAAGCTTGTTTATAAGCATTATGGCCATAGCTTGGAGACTGACTTTTGCAGAAGTGGATGTGACCTTAATGCAATCTGATTTTGGGCAGCATTCTTGCTTTGCCACTTGAAGCATTTTATATGATGGAAACTTTTCTGGGGCTTTTTTTCTGATAACTTCATATTGACGTCGCGATAATTTAGCATCCAACAACATTGCCAATGCATCTTCGCCTGATAACATTTGTCGTTGTTCACTTTCAAATACCTTTTCATATGCCTTTCGATATTTTATTCCCCGTTTCGGACTTGTTGTAATTTCTTGTATTACTTTTGATGCCTGAGCTTTTCCCGATGCTCTCATACTCATTTGAGTAGCATAACTTAATACAGCAAGAGGTGTAGATTTCCTTCACTGGTTTTATGTAGTTTCGTTCGCTCAACGCTAAACACAAATAAATTTTCCGGACGGCCGCGTCTTGTTTGTGATCGTGGAAACAAAATTGATGCGCCCAACCAGTCACGATTATCTTTTAAAAATCTTTCTTGCATCCTATGTACTTTCAGCCAGCGAAACCTAAACTGTGATTTGAAGTAATTTAAAGCTTTATTTAAATCATTGACATTGCTCTCTGGACATTGTGTACGTTTCTTAATCTCGCCTTTCAAAAACTTAAACTGATCTTCAATATCATCATATCCAGAATTTCTAAGTATAGTGAAACGATCTTGGCGTGTGATACTCATATAGTTTAAATTCTTTCCTGGCAAAAATAGGCAGAAAAAGAAACGGTAAAAGTAATTTTTTGTTACAGATGACTAGTTTCAATCAAATAATTCTAAGTAGCAAAAGTGCACTTAGGTGCAAGACTAAATTATATTTTCAAATTCAAAAGAATTCCCCGATACTTTAAAAATTGAAAATTAACTTGATCGACTTTGATACATAAACAAAAAACTCCATGTTCCTCATATTTATTTCTAAAAAGAGTAACGATTACTTTTAATATGATTATACTCCAATTATTAAAAATATATGTTATTTTGTATAACAAATTATAAATATAATTGTAACAATATACCTGAGCATGAAGTTTCCATAACTGAAATATGCAATTTTAGCGGAGTAGGACAATTGCAAGTTATTAAACTTAATATGTATACAACCACTCTTATTGCTGACCTAACAACATTTAGATCAGCCTAGCTGTTGCTATGTTGTTCGCTCGTCCAAAGTGTTTCTGTTCATAAATGCTCGAGCGAAGACATCTATGGGGTTGCTTGAAGTATCATTTACAATGGCATATAATTGCTCATTTATTCGAAACATTATAACAGTCTATGTTTTACCCTTAGAAAACTTGGAATAATGAATGAGATTGTTAAATTCATATAATTATATAAAAATTAAATACCCATTTATCAGTTGGTAAATTTATCTACGATCTATGTATGTGTTTCTACAAGTATTCACATCTGATATTACAATGCCTTAGAGGTTGTAAAGGAGGTATCCTTTCTGCTTTAGTTTAAATTTCTTTGGGTTTTTAGTATAGCCTTGAGAAGGGTTTTGACTTCTTTCCAAGTTAGAACGCTACAACCGATGTCTGCCAATAGAGGTAGTAATATATTTAGTCGGATGTTTTCCTCAAGTGACTATTGTTTTGTACGATAAGGCACCTTTCGCATAATATAATATAATTTAGATGTGCTATATGACGATGAATGTTCTTTCATAATTTCTGTATTGATTTTGACGCCAACTACTTCTTTTGCGGATTTATCACTTATTTAATTCCCAAAGGAGAAACTAATAAACATACATACATGTAAATGAACATAACAGGTACGTTATCAAATTGGTTGTAAATACAAACCGTCCATATACATACATACATATCAATCAATCAAAAATAAACCAAGGAAGAAATATGTAGGAGATAAATCGCCTAGCAACCTCTAGCTATCCTGGTACGGCTACATGGAAGAAGAAACTTAAGCCTCCATCATATTTTTCTCATCCTACCATTCTCTGCAACATGTATTTCAACCTTGTACTATTTGTACTAAAGGATTTAGAAACTAAAAAATGCAAATCTGATCTGGATAGGTCTGTAACTGTTCAAGAAAGTTGAATAGTTGATATTTCGCCCTTGGACAAGCAATACCAACAATATTTGTGTAAACAAAGTAGAAGAATCTTAACATTCTTTAAATATTACTTACTATCAATATAATAGAGACTACTTCACCAAACCAAAACTAAATATGATGCAAACAAATAGAGGTTGCGAACGGAGCCTATTTTGCTTCGAAACGGCATCCAAAATATTTTTTGGGTAATTTTAAGATAATAAGCATCTTAGTTCGAATACTATAAAGCTTTATGAAAAAAAAATGCTTCGATTACAAACAGTAAAGAAGCAGAAGCTCTAAAGAAATTTGTTTAATTTATATAACTCTTATACTTTCTCTCATAAATATTCAATCCCAGTACTTGGAATACGATCAAACTGTAACAATCCACACCGCAATGGAATCTATCGGTCGTTAAAATAACGTTCTATTTTTGATTTAGAGCAATGAATTATCAAGGTCCGCCTATCAATGTAGATGGGTAAATACAAGCAAACCGTTTAGGAAGCATTTACTATTCTTCATGTTGTCGACACGAGAGCCGTTAAAAATTTATGGAGGACGCATTCTTGAACTGTCGTTACAGCCGCTAATTTCGGTAAGTTTTATGTATGCCATAAATTGAGATTACTATAACTTGCACTAATTGCACCGCCATTTGAGCTCCTCTTTTTGGCTATAAAATCGGTGAGAATTATACTCGACTGTGATATACATTAGGCGGCATTGTACTGGATTTTGGAATTAGGTAAGGGTTAAATATTCAGTGGAAATCGGGGCTTTAATGTGCGTTTACCCACTTAGTACTGCTGTATTATTTCTCATCTATAACTGTGCCTAAACAGTAGCTAATAACTGCGAGTTTAACATGTCAAAATTGAATTCGAATTTCCGTTTTCGGATGTCATCCATTGTCACCAAGTTAGTTGCTGTCATTATACGAAAAGTTTTCCCAGGAAATAATAATTATTTAACATAAACACAGACTAAATTCGAAAAAGTGTCATTTTTTTATTCTTCATTCGCCTAATAAAACCTGTTTAGCCTTAGCAACGCTACTACATACTAATGCCATTACTCTCTGATTTTAGTAAACTATGTAAGGCATAGGCATAAAAATGACATCCCCAACACCTCTGCAGAGAAAAACTTAAGAAAATTAATCAATACTCAGTATTGTGAACGACTTGGAACAGATGGAATGAAGCCATCTAGATCACCATGGCATGTCTAGTAATCATAATTATATCAAACATAGTTTAACGAAGAGTGTTGAAGTTGAATCCTATATATTCTAACTATACCAAAGGAAGGGTTAACTTTGCATTCCGTCAAGGAAAGCTTACATAACTACTGAGCTACCAAGATCCAATTTTGGCAAAACTGTAGAAGGTTTATGATAGAAAATGTTTGGGTATCGCTGATCTAGTGTTTGCAGACTATATGAATCATAAGTTCAAAGAAAACGTTTTTATTGCCCCTAACTAATCCATTAGTTTTATGTTGTGCAGTTATTATACGTACTATAAAGTCGTAACATAGCATTATCATATGCATCAGCATTAATGTTATCCTTCTTGTTAAGCTAATAAAATCCGTTCCTTTCGTCCTCATTGAGGCCACACCAGAAATGGGATGATCACATTATACCTCCATTGAGATGGAACTGTAGTGTAATGTGTTGCGAAGGTAGTGTTGATAAGAATTGCTCCACGTTAAACCCAAACATAAATTCCAATTTACGATCACCGCATAGCAGTTACTGTCGTATTCCTTGTTATACGCTTTAACAAATACATATATGTACTCGCCTAGGCAGATGCACCTGTGTCCTCACTTCTGTATACATCTTTAATAAATTATAACAATTGTTGATTAGTTTGGTATACACAAATTATGTTTATACGAATAACTTAAGCGAAAATATCGTCTCTAAACTCTGTTACCTGCCTTTTTATGTTGTTCACTGTATTGTATATGTGGAGAGCATTTCTTACTACTGTTATAGTTATCAAATTGTATACTACTCTTTTCCACCATTTAACTGTACATGTAACATAGGGAGAGTACGCTGCCATTTGATCCGATAGATCAATGTAGGACTTCCGTTTGTTGTAGTCAACAATCAGGGATGGTTTTGTAACCTTTTTCCCCTATGTTAGTATGTTGTTGTAGACATATCAAACTTAGTGCTCAGCATGAACACGTCGCTTTTGTCCTTCCATTCTAGGACGACGGTTTTGTTCTCGTTTTGGAGTGCTATGAGATCTCCTTTTCTAAGTTTAGTGTTGATTACATTAGCAGGATTATTCCTACGATTAGCGTAAATCGTTCCTACTAAATGCGTCTTTCTTTGGATCATAGTTTTTGCTAAAGCAACACTTTTATAACAGTTGTCTACATATAATGTTCTTCCTTTATCAAACAGCTCTTCTATTAGCTTAATGTAAGTTCTGCCTCTTTCCCAGTATAGACTTTGAATGCCTAAGTATGTACATATATTCACCTTCTACACAGTTTGAAAATTGTTGAACAAGTTTCTTGAAACGGTCTTCCGGGCCCTTGTTTGTACTGCCAAACACATGAAACATACACATAATCGATTCTATTGCGACTAATTAAACGTGCCATTGTGTTTCTATATAAGTAATTTCTTGACCAAGAGTCGCGAAGTTTGGGCATGTACACCAGACCGATCCAAAGAATGAAGGCAATAAATTGTTTCATTGCTGATGGATTTGTCAGAGTCCAAGTTCTCTGTTTCTTAATTTTTTCTATTGCGTTCAAGTTCGCTTCACTAACAAGTAAATTGATGATCTCTTCATATATAAAATACAAAAAAAAATCGATAGACAGTAATCCTTTCCGAGTACGTATCACGTTAACAACCGGTCCTGTTCTAGGTATATCAAAGGCAAACTGGTGTCTATATTCTATCTTTTTTTCTTTCCAAATGGCGGTTTTTCAATTTGGGTTATCTCATAATCGTTTTCTTCAGAGAAACCTTCAGACGACGTTCCTTCTACCACATTATTCTTCTCAACGACACATTCAACGTCCATTCCAGGGTTTGTTTCTTCTCGCTCTTCTTTCTTCATCCTCCTGCTTTCCTTCTTCCTTCTTTCTTCATTCCATTCGAACACAGTTTTGCCATCATCTATATTGTCTTCTTTATTTTCATCTTCGTTCACAATTTGATGAGTTCTTCTTCAAGTTCTCGATTACTCAATGGTCTTTTCCAACTCATTTTTATTTTTTGGTTTACCATTTGCCTCTAATTATTATAATCTGGAACAAAATGTGACCCAGCGGACCCAGAATCCAAAATCGAAGAATAAATGTTCTTCCATCATTTACCCGAAAACCGTTAAGAAAATTCGATTCAAACGATAAATAGGTGATGCTTCCTGCGGCACCCATCGTGCTAATAATGTACTTCAGATAAGATATGCTTATAATTGAATGTAGTATAATCATGTCAAGTAATATTTTCTATTTTTCCAGATTCTTAAATTTTCATACTCGTGTTATACATTGCTTAAAAGTGTATAAAGTTTGGAAGCATATATTGAAGTATGTATAACAAAGTTTGGCACTACTTCTGCAACTATTCCGTTCTAATCCTGGATATTTTGCTGCAAAATACTAATTTATATTTACAGTTAAATACTGTGGCATCTCACATATGTACCTATGTATTGTATGTTCATATTTCCAAAGCTACGCAATAAAGGTGACAAGTTTAATTTGTAATTATATTTAATGTAATGGTATGTCTGTCTATAGTCTTTGCCTATACATGCCTGGAAGTCCTAAATTATTTTCCGCTCTTGTTCAGTCTTGAATAGAGAATAACGTTAGTGTGAATATATTAGGAATCCTTTTCTATATTTAACAGTAACCAAATCCCTTATAAGAGAATCTAGGCTCATTTTTCATCTCCCTTCTAAAGAGTCCTCTAAATGTTCTCTTACCCAAAACGAATGCCAGTCGTGTATCAGTATCGTAAGGTTTAGATTCTTTCAAATTTAGTACAAACATATTTCAGAATTTAGATGTTTTACTAAAAACGATATTATTAGGAAATGTCAAAATAATGCATGTAAACTGCAAGTAAGTTATAGAAAAATGCAACTTGTACTTATGTACATATATCCAAGTGTGCGTTTGACGACGACGTTGTAATTATGACGGGAACTGATCACCATCTGCAGAAAAATCTGACTATGAAATGCTATTACATTACTACTAATGGTAGTAGCAAAGGAACAACAAAGCACAAAAAGCACAGTGTAAGGAAAAAGGCTAGAGCTGGTGCACCAATACAGCTATGTAGGCGTTATTATGGTTGAATTAGGAAAACAGGAAAGATACATACTACAACGTATAAAAGTAAACATTATACTACACAATAAACTAATGGGTTTAGTGATATCAGCCAAAACAAAAAAGACTATAAACAAAATTATCTACAAACCCACCTCAATGTACGGATATGAGACTTGGACATCGACAAACAGAATAAAATCGCAACTAGAAGCCATAGGAATGAAGTATCTAAGAAAAGTAAAAGGAGTTACACTTAGAGATCCTGTGAAAAGCAGCCAAATACGGGCAGAACTAGATGTGAGACCTTTGGTAGTATTTATAGAAACAAGACAACTAGCCTGATGAGGACATCTGTGCAGATTACATCCAGAGAGAATGGTGAATCAAGTGAGGGAAGTGAAGCCCATGGGTAGGCGGAGTAGAGAACTACCACAGGAAGAGTGAGACTAGGTGATATGCAGGATATTGCCAGAGAAAGGGAGGACATGGTATGCAAAACAGAGAAGAGCAAAAGATACAAGACTCAGTTGAAAATTTGTTTACGCTGGTGAATTTTAGTTTCAGAATTTAAAAGTTTTTCTTTAGAGTATTTTCGTATTCATTTTTTCTCTTACCTTACACCTAATAGGTAGAAGGGTACTTAAAAAAACCGAAAAATATGTGTACATATATGATAATTATGATAATTAAATTAAAAGAACATAGTTTAAGTAGTAGTAATGAATACATTGCTTCTGCAATAAAGTTGTAGGAAATAAATAATTGCAAACATATTCAACGTCGGGAATGTGAACGCGTTATTTTCCATAAACAAACCACCACCATTAACAGGACAAAAATACAATTCAGACATATCACTCTCCCTATGTTTCTATTTATTAAGGTTCTTCGAAGACAGATCTTTGAGAAGACACAGCACTCCTCCTTCTTTTGCATAAACGAAAGTGCTCTTATTTGTGTAATTTACTTTCCATTGTTTTTAATACATAGAAATACATATAATTGGAGATTGCCTTAGCGAATTGATAAGACAGCTCTAGATTTTCAAATGTTAAAAGTAACGTATTAGATTCTTTTAAAGCATTTGATAGCATAGCTTCCTCAATACTTTTATAGAAGCTTGAGCACTATGAAATACAAGGAAATGCTCCAGCTTGCTTCTCCTCATACCTAAATAATCGCAAAGAAAAAGTGCATGTCGGAATTAAAAATAAGGCAGCCTTTTCAGATAACATGATAATAACGAAAGGTGTACTACAAGGAAGCATATTATGTAGTTTCTTTACTTTTTATTGTTTACTTAAATGATATTTACATTCTAAAGCCCACCTCTGCTATAAATAAGTTTCTAACAATAAATTACGCGGACGATACTACTTTTTTAATAACTGGAAGTACACTAGATGAAGCTATCGATCTAGGCAGCACTTATCTAAACACAATTGGTTAATCATTAGCAATCTTAAAATTACCCACGATAAGTTAAATATCTAGTTTGCACTTCCGTTAGGCTGCTGGGCCTTACAGTCGACGGAACCTTAAAATGGAAAGAAGTGCAAAAACGTTTCTGAACACTTTACAAAGTTTATTCATTACTAAATATGTATACTTATATAATATTGAAGTATAAATCTATAATGAGGGTTTCCGGGTGTTGACCATGTCATGGTTAGTAAAATATATACAGTACAAAATAAAAATAAAATGCACAAGATATACAATAAAATCGACGTTCCGCCACTAATGTAAGCGGCTTGTTCAGGAGCAAAGAGGTTAACTGGGTAGGTACCAGAAGGTCACGGTAACTCGACGTGTCAACCACGCTGGAGGCGAAAACCTTGTGACTTTACTAACCATGACACGGTTAACACCCGGAAACCCTCATTATAGAGACTCGGGCCGTGGAAGCCTTTGATATCATTTGAAGTATAAATATTAGTAGGAAACAAAAATATATTGTTATAAAGAGATGGGATGTTCAAACCGAGTAATAGCCAAGAAAATGGGGCGATTCCTATGCCAAATATCCTCCTAAAAAAACCAATCAAGCACTCATTGATATTTCGGTTAGCCTCTTCTGGTAATGTAACCGCACAACAAATAAAATGCGATTTAAATTTACCAGTCACTAAGAGACGTGTACAACAAATTTTATCCGGTAGTAAACGCCATAGATGGTAGAAAAAAATCTCAAAACCACCTTTAAAGAAGACTCACAAACAAGCAAGGCTGACATTTGCACAAAATCATATGAGTTGGGATAATTAATGGAAGAACGTCATATTTTCCAGCGAAAAGAAACTTAATGACCTGATCGCTTTAAATACTATTGGCACGATTTGCGTTAGAACACTGAAGTTGCCATGAGTAGAAATTTTGGTGGGGGTAGTGCAATAGTTGGGGCGGCTCCAAGGAGTGGTTTCAACAAAAAGAAATCAAATTAATGCAATGGCCTACTCGCTCACCCGACTTGAACCCAATCTTTGAAGAATATTGGCATCAATAGGAAATCATTAAAAAACTGAAATCTGCGATAACGAGATTTGGAATGAGATTTCTGCTTCAACATTGACAAAGTTAATAGACAGTATGAAGAATCAGATTTTTGAAATTGTTTTGAATAAAGGATCCAACACTCATTACTAAGTCTATCAAAAATTCAGAAATAATGTTTTTATTTTGTTTAACTGTTTTTCTGTAAGTGGACTTATAGAAATTTCGCTGTTGTAACTTATCGTTATTATAAAGCTTTCCATAAAAACTGTAATATATTTTTGCATTGTTATTTGCACTCGTGTTAACCTTTCTTTACAATGAAGCTTTACCTTTAATACATAGTTTGCCAGATATTTTAAGAAAAACATTATATTTTGTTCAATAGTTCATGAGGAACTATAGAAATTTCGCTGAGTGTATAGGAGGTCCACATGTCCTTCGTATTATGTATTATGGTTGCTACTACTCAAACATAGAATATGGAATCGTTATTTAGGGCGGCGGTAATGTAATGATCTAAACAGAGTTTTTTTGATACAAAAAAGGATTTGCGTGTAATCAACAAACTTGATTACAATCAGTCTTGCAGAGGACTCTTCAAACTAAATAACATTTTAATTAAACAACAATTAAAAACAGAAATTTATTCGAGCACAGTAAACTGCAATACGATTATTCTACAAGGTTTAAAACCGATTCACCTTAAGTGAGAACAATTTACAATATAATTATCTAAGATTCTTTAACAAGTTACAACTTATCTGTATTTAGAAGATATTTATACAAATTATTACTGGAGATTGAGCATTACAATATAGAAGAATTCTTACCTTCAAATGTACGTCTTTGAGTTTATTCCGGATTTGACTTTTGTATTTTTGTTGTCCTTGTATTGAAAAAATATTGCAATAATAAAGATGTTTCTATTTCTATTTCTCCATCGACTTTTTTGATTGGCGTGCGTCTCATCGATATATAAAATTTTCATTATATAATGTAATATAATTCTACATCACAAAATCTCTGACAGTAACACTTTGAAATTATATCCCTCTAATCGACCACATAATTTTGCGGTACATACAAATTTGAATACCGTTGCCTCTTTGTGAATTCTAAATTAATTGAAATTATACAAATTAATGTCCGTAATATGACAGAGTATATATGAATGAAAATGTAATAGGAGACTGTTTGAATTCAACTGTAGATAATTTCTTATAAATACAAGCGGTGTTTAGGCTAGCTACAGTATTAAACCAGCTTTTGTTAGAATGAAAATAAACGCAATTGAAAATGAATTTCAAGTTTGTATTAAAATTATTAAATTTTTGTTATACTGGCCAAAGGAGACGACAAACTTAAACGGCATCGTGCACAAAATACTGTGCATACTTAAAATAGCACTTACAAATTACCTATATTTCTTCGTCCAATGTGTAACTGTATATAAAACGAGTAGCAACATTTCAGATGTCCTAGATTCGACATTGTTTATGATGCTCAGCGTAGTAAATTACTTTGTGAAACTTACTTGTTACACTTTTTGCGGTGGAAAGTTGAAAAATATTTTAAAGGAAGCTGAAAAAGATATGTTCCATCCAACTGATGCAAAATCTAAGGAAATTATGACGAGAACTATGCGTATTTGGAGAATTATCTTCCGATTCTACATGACGACTTGTATTAGTGTGGTCTCCCTATGGGCTGCTTGCGCTTTTATTACAAACAACGATATTGCATTACCATTCGGGTATTGGTACCCCTTTGATGTGAGTTCAAGTCCTGTTTACGAAATCGTATTTTTTTTTGAAGTAATTGGTATATTACTCATGGTGATATCTCATGTGACACTAGATGTGTCCGTAGCTGGTATTATGGCGTTTATTATAGGACAAATCAACATATTAAATGATAATTTACGTAATATAAACAGCAAAGATGAAATTGCTGTAAATACTCAAATTCGCTGTTTTATTCTGCACAGAAATATTAAACGGTAAGATTATCTTCTTATTTTTATATTATAATTAAAACTGTGTCATCACAGATTAGTCACCAAGCTAAATGAAATGTTAATGTTTCCGATGTTTATTCAATCCACGATGGGTGCAGCTATTCTTTGCACAGCAATGTATAAGTTGTCAAAGGTGATATGCTGTAAAACTTATTTATTTGGAAAAAATGAAATATGTATTGCAGGTGCCATTCCTTAGTGGTCAAGGTCTTTCTTACATTGCCTACTACGTAGCAATGATTACGCAGTTAAGTCTTCACTTTTGGTATGGTAACGAAGTTATTGCAAAGGTAAGATTAAATATAATCTATAGTGTTGAATAGAAGGCATCAACTTCGTTGCATTTAGTAACATTTTTGGATAATTGGGGGTTAAAGCAATAAATACTGTACGACTTACAGAACTGCGTAGATTTCATTCATTGATTTTTATTACCCTATTTAAACCGTTAGCCATTGGCAATGTAAGATGGAACAAATTTAAAAAAAATATTTTGATTTGAGGCCGAAGATCTTTCCGGCCTGCAAACAAAGCAGGCATATAAATATGCTTTTAGTTTTCTGGAAGCTTATAGTTGGGTTTTTGCTAAAAAAAATGCGGTCGGTCTCTCAATCCTGCTACTATTATTTATGCATAATACTCCACCAAGTAACCGAATGGATTTAACTCAGTTCCTCATAAAATCCATCTGTTTGAAAACCACACATGTATATTTAATAACTTCCAAGGTCCAAGTGAATTTATTGAGTCTGAAATCGTATTTAAATACGCGAGTTTTTAGGTTGACCAGGCTTTTCTGTGCGATCAAAGCCTACATGCATGTGTAAATTTTAATTCTGATGCAATATTTACTCATGTATATTATAGTTGTACTGCACCTCTAACTTATATTGCACCTATACTGCTGCTATCTTAAATATTTCATATATTTTATTTGATGATAATGTTAATCAATGTTTCTCACAACATATTTCAGTAATGTACGATATGTAGACAAAGCTTATTTAACGAATTATTAAATGCTGTGGATTATTTAGGTCAAACTAAATATTCGGGTTCCATCAAATAACTTAGTTTATTCCTAGTCAATAGTTGGTTCATGTCCGTATTAATTTTGTTTGAATAAAATGAACTGTATTGACCCAAATGTCATAACGAATTTAATTTCGTCAAATATCGTGCTGACGTCGAATCAATCTGTCACTGAATAAATTAATTCACAAATACACAGGCGAAGTACCAATGTTGCTAAGAAGAGGACTAGAATACCTTTTGTGGAACCAGAAACGTTTTGAGGGATAAGTAGCAGTATAATACTGGACAACCTCAAAAGTAAAGTAGAGCAAAGAAAATCCAAATACTGGGGGTCTCCATGGTTTAAGACTAAAATCCTTCTGGAAACATATAACCAAAAGAGATCCTCAGAATGTATCAATCTAAGCAAAAATAATATTCGTACATTGATAAGAATTGTATCAGAGCGTTGTAAACTGTATGGACATCTAAGTAGACTAAGCAGACTAGCAGTAACGAAGGAAGACGTATATAGGTTTTATGGGGAAGGGGTGAGACCGATTGGACAGCTGTAAGTGCAGCGAGAATAGGGGACACAATAGATCTGTCAGGTGGCAGTATATTATCACCCTAATGCTACATAGATACAATTAATTCTCGCCAATATGGTATTTTGCAGAAAACATCATTGAGGGCATACTTTCTGAAAATTATTGGGTCTTTCTGGACACATTACAGACATTTAACTAAACATTTTGAAGTTCTTCGAATCTCAGTTTGGTAGGTTACAAGTTACATGCTGGATTTTCCAACCTCATAAAGATTTTTTTAAAGGCCACTTTACACCATAGTCAGAAAAAGTATCATGTAAAGGCCATTTTACACCAAACTATACTAGATGCTATACTATTTTAAAAACTATATGCTGTCCTAGTTTGTTTCTAAATTGATACTAGAACATGCGCAGAAGTACTTTTGACAGATTGGCCAACATCGGAAAATAAATACAAGTTCAGTATGTTATTGGAAACGAAGGTAGGTATTGATTTGTTGTAGTATTTAGAAAATCCTAGAATAGAATCTAGTAGGTACCTATAGAAAAAGTATGAATCTAGTGTGGTATAAAGTGGCCTTAATACCAGTATTGCCTCACCATTCCTAAAGATGTGATACATTTGGTGGAGAAAATTTCTTTGCGGATCACCAAAGAGAAACCTTTTAGAATGTGCAGATCTTATCATAAACGTGTAATTTAAATAACAAACTGTTCATAACACGACATTGTTAACTTGGACCACATATACAACAAATAGCGTCCTACAACTTCTCACGAAATACACCGTTTTGCAATGGTGCATTGATAACAGTAAGTGCTTCTTCGGCAAACATTAAGCTATAGAAATCACTGCAGATGGATCTACTATCAACAAAAATTTGAGACGATCCCTCGTCCGTCTTCGCCCCCACCCCTTCTCCAGTTTTTACTTTTCCGAATCTGATCGCATAACGTGTGCAGACTGTCGTAATACTGTTCCTTCCTTTGTAAAGCTCTATAAAGCCCTGTTATCTTTACTGCTACCTTACGAGCAATAGAGCTTGGAAATCAGCTCAGCCACCTACACCACAGTTAAAAAAATGGTAAGCTGATCAACTTAGATATCCATTTCATAATTTGTATAGATTTCGCTGTATTTTTCCTTAGTTTTGTAAGATCGTTTACTAAGATAAACTGGATAGGACATAGGAAAAAAATCGGTTGTCAAATTCTGTGGTACTACTATTGTTAGAATCAGATGGCCACAGGCCATATCAGCATTGCGGTCGAAGACTTACTATGCTCTCACACATGCTCTCATCACTGTACAACATACAAATAACTTAAAAAAATAATCTCCTGACCTCTGCCAATGTAAAGTTCTTAACTTGGATGTGCGTGGTTATTACCTCGCTATGTACCTCATATTCCGTGATTGGCCACCAACAATTGTATTGTTATGATATATTCTAAGAATTTCTTTCTTATACATATTGTTACGTTTTTAGGGTTTTTAAATAATCTTCAGGCGATAATATTTTCACAGAAGTATTTATTTAAACTAATGTAACACTTAAGAATTACTTGGTAACGTAGAACACTAATTAAACTATTTATTTTAACTAACACAAATTTATATGCACGTTTCGTATTTATTTTCACAGCGTCCGTTCTAATTACGCGCTAGTTCCAGACTGTCCCGCATACGAGATTGTCACCCTTATATACATAAAATATAGCTTCTAGAATTCTCTACACTAAACTAGACTGTTCTAGAACGCCCTCTCTAGAATGTCTCCAGAAAACACGCGAACCATCCATATATCATAATTACAGTGCACTGCATAATCCATTTTAAACGGCTTTGTCGCTAGATGGCGCCATTCGTAACAATATATCGAGTTTGTGATTTGCTGGTATGCTGGGATGCCCAGCAGTCTAAAGCAGTTTTATTGTGTTTCTACAGCCAGCCCTCGGCATATTTTAAATTGATTCACAAAGTTATCTCGTGGAATAGGATGGGAGGGTCAGTTTTTCTGGCACTAGAATTTGCAGGCTGTTGTCTTGTTTACAGCATATATTCCTGTTTGTTATGAGACACTGAGTAAGACAAATATTCACTGGATCTCTTGGTGCCGAAGTAGAACTCTAGATCACTATCACCCACAGGACACCAAACACTTGGATAAATGCCAACGCGTTTCGACAGCAATGCTGTCATTATCAAGGCGATAATAAAACTAAATAAACTGACAACAACCACTTAACAGGAAACCTAAAAATTACACGTAAACAAGCACCAACTGTTTCGCATCATTAACTTCACATTAACGAAAACAATGACGAATGTGGAATAGGCCCATTGTCACTGTTCATCAAACACGACTTGTACAACTGAGTAAGACGTCAAAATCTTAAAAGATATTAAAAAAATAGTACTAACCCCTATTCAGGCTTGAAAAGATGTACCAATAGGTTGTGTGTATGTGTGTAATTTGTCTGAAATCTGAAATAGGACCAGCAAGCGAGTTCCCGATCTGTTTATTGCCAAATGCGACAATTCTTTTTGGAAACTCGAAAAATGACTGGAATTGCAGGATTATGTCTACCACCCTGCATCTAATATGATTTCCATTGACCATTATCTATTCTTCAAAGTTTGAAATAGACCATGGAAAACATAGTTTTAATAACAAGGGAAAGGTACGGTTTGGAAACCTTATTAAGGTAAATCTATAGGTATTGTAGAATTTTTGTGCTAGTCTAGTATAATGCTTACTTTTAGTAGTGCTAGATAAGCAGCTGCCACCTGGTTTACATCATTTTACAAAAACTATCACAGCAATCTTTGCCGCATCAGTCAATATGCACAGAAACTTTGATGATACCTACACCATAAATAACTAGAATATTTTATGGAATTAGTTGTGTAATTAAGGTATAATTGGATACCACAACATGTGTTGCTTTTCATAATGATTACATACGTATACGTTTTAAATTATTAAATCTAATTCTACGAAACTTGATATCTTATTAATTTGTAACAATTTGTACGTCTAAATAAACCATGGAAATAGATAATATGCATGCAATTTTAAACTTTGATTGTTTTCTTGATGCTGTAGGACGGTCTTTAAATCATTTAATCATTTAAAATTAGTTTCAAAGTTTCAACTTATATCTTGCAAAATAATTAGAATATAATAATTTATAGTAATCAAACACGTGGACGTCAGTAATGGTACCACATATAAGTCAACCGATTCCTTTTCCATTTTCATACAACGTTATAGTTTTGAAATCGGTGTAACATCTGCAAAAGTCATGAGAAGTGATTTCAGAATTTATATTAATTTTCTAAAAGTGTTAATATATTGGCCAATTGGTTCCAAAAACGTGCATATAGTACTTGCATACAGAATAATTGCATGCACTAAGTTTATTCTTGGCAATGTAGTATTCTTTGTTATGGATTGTGTACTTATATACCAAAACAGTGACAATGTCGAAAAGATGGTGTCTGAATCATTTATCGTATTTACATTGTGCAATTTCTTGGTTAAAACATTTCGATACACGTATTGTTACGATAGAATAATAAGAATTTTGGAATATATGAGCTTGGATATATTCGAACCTAAAGACAAAAAATCTGAAGATCAGACGAAAATGGCTATGACCTACTCTAAACGCATATTCTACGTTTACGTGGTGACATGCTGCTCGTTCGGATTCTTATTAGGCGCAGGAGCAATTATTAGTAAAGAAGGTAACGCTTTGCCATTTAATTTTTGGTACCCATTCGATAAAACTCATGGCATTGGATATATAACCGCGCTAGCTTATGAAGCATTAGCTATATCTTCAAATGCGATGTCGCATGCAACAATAGATTGCGTTGTATACAGTACTTTAGCTTTCGTAAGAGTGCAACTATCTTTGCTGAATGAAGAACTACGTAATTTGGGTAGCATCAAATATAGCACAGCTCAATCGGGCATAAAGCACCAAATTCGTTGTATCACGAAACATCAGGCTATCAAAAGGTAGGGAGTAAATTATTTCTTCTAATTATTTTCTATTGTTATATCACCATAGAATTGTAGCGGAACTAAATGAAATAATAATTTTTCCCATGTTCGTGCAGTCTACTTTAAGCGCAATAACACTTTGTATGTCAGTATACAAATTAACTGGGGTAATACACAATATCGAGCCGATTTATTTATTTGCCATAATTGTTGTGCATTTTAGGTAGATTTGTTCAGTGAAGAAGGTGTTTCTTATGCTATGTATTGTGTGGTTATGCACGCACAATTGGGCATTCCGTTCTGGTACGGTAATGAAATTATCTGGAAGGTCAGCAGAATAAATTTATTAATGATTTCTTTATAATTTTAATGAAGTTGGTGCTTTTAATGTTATATGTATTGTATAAATTGATGAGAAAATGTAGTTTTTTCCCTAATTGTGGCTAATGTAGAAGTTACAATCATATCTGGCCAGAACTTGACAGATGATATATTATAAACTGATTTTGTTTCCATAGAGTAATCAACTGACCATTTCTGCATATCAATGTAATTGGATTGAGCAAAATAAGCGTTTCAAGTCGAATTTATTAATTTTTCTCATGTCAACTATTAAGCCAATTGAAGTCTCCGGTGGATACTTTATCGTGATGTCATTGGAACCTCTTATTACGGTAAGTTTGATCAACATTTCAAATTGTATTCTGCCTTGCATGCATGTCTTTTTCTCTTTTCCTCACAATTATCCCCGATATCATCTAACAAAGATGTTGAATTGTGTGAACTTTCAAGTCACATAACCCCTATGATACGACGATAAATTAATTAATTAATTTCCAATAAAGCCAAAACTTAACATGTGCTTCATGTATCAATGAAAACACAGTATAATTTCCTATGGTTCTCTAAAGAAATTATTGGTAGACAACCCAGAACACTTCATCACGTGATTTGCTATGAAAACTAGAAATACACTTAAAAAAAATATTTGCAGTTGAAGCGATAATCAGATAGGTTTTCTAATAATTCTAGTGTGCTTCCGATCCCCCACGCCACTGATGATGCATTAATACCCACATCATAAAATGCCAGGAAACTGAATATGATATTAGGCTATAACCGTTAGAACGAATTAGTAACAAAATTACCCTGCATCTATGGTGGATTACCAGTGCTGCATTCTGACTTTCTCAATTTTGATATTAAATCCATCAACTTGAAAACATTATATGTACTAACAATAGAAACTTTTGACAACATATGCACTTGTTGCCAGTAAAAATGCTATATGTTTGTATTCAGTTCTACAAATGTCTGTCATGTACAAAGAAGCACAAAAAACTTTCTAATAAGCCTGTGGCTTTCACAAATGTTGAACGAAAAGCGTTCAAAAACTTTTTATGTTTTGGCTGGCAGTTTGAAGTTTCTGATTAATAAAGAACACTCTTAGTCGTGATAAATTATAAATGATGTTATGAACTGGTTTTCTACTAGATTTATGAGAACGGAATATGGCGTCCGGTATATACGGAGGAAAACCTGGGAAGGCCCTCTCGATACTCTTCAGCAAGGACACAACGGTCTTTCAATCTGAGGTAGCAGCAATTCACCATTGCCTTAGAGAAGTGGAAAGAAGTAGCGAGTTCGGTTAAAACAACACTTAAAGGATTAGTTCAGCAAGTGTTGACTCCAAACTGGTTTGGGGCTGTGTTAATACCTTAAACGAGGTGGGTTCCCAAAGGAAACTAATTTTGGCCTGTGTTCCCAGCCACCAGGTCGCGAACGGAAATGAGGCGGCAGGCGGTCTGGCCAGACAAGGTTCGTCAAGGCAATTCCTCGGATCTGGCCCATCCTTCGGCACTACCAAATCATAAATCAGAAAGTTCATCAACGAATGGATACACAATAAGTCCAGGGAATGGTGGCTAAGATCACCAGGACAAAGACAGACAAAAGAGTTCCAAAGAGAACAAACGCCTGAATTCACTAGAGATCTGCTAAGTAAAGACAGGAAAACGTCAAAATGATAGTCGGTCTTTTGACAGGTCACTGTGGACTAAATAGGCATATGTATAATATAGGCTTAGCGAAAGATGCCACATGCAGATTCTGCAAGGAGGAGAAAGAAATCCCAGTGCATGTGCTATACCATTGCGAAGACCTGGCAAGGACGTTAAGCCTCATAAAGAGGGCAAAGTTAGAGGGCGACTTCTAGAATTACTCGGGAGTGTAATGACATCCCTAATCTAATCTAACCTATATTTACCATACTCACTATTCTTTATGTTATTGTTGTCTACTAAATTTTTGTCACTACATCTATAAACTGCAATTTAGATGTTATAACTTACAAATAAACCTACGGAATCAAAGCTGCTGTCTGTATTAACTATCACCATTCTACTATAGGATCATTTAAATTTACCCTCTAGCAAGCAATGAAATTATTTCTTGAAAGTATTATGTTGGTATGTCCTGAAAAATAAAATACACACTCGTCATTAATGTATTTCCTAATTGACACTTAAAAGTTTTTACAAGAAATTATACAGTTTTTCTGATGAATCATACTTTACTTTACTACGTTTGCTGCAATTGATACAGGAGTCACTGACTAAATTGCGTGAAACAAAGTCTGTGTTCCGAAAGCCAGATGCTGGTAGACCACTAAAGCGAACAGCAGATGTTGAAGAACTAATAAATCGATCATCTAAGTAATCGATTGGTAAGCTTTCACAACAAACACAAGCAATGTGGGGCATGCCAGAGAGTTCTTAAAAAAGGTCTACAAAAATTTCAATACAAGTTTCATTGGATGCAAGAGCGTTACCAATCGATCACGTAACTAGACTTGTTTTTGCTGTTATTAGTTCTTAGGTAGGATTAATAACGATGACGTTCTTGACAAATCCTTCTGGTCCGATGAAGCATGGTTTCATTTATCAGGATATATAAATAAACAAACAATGAGTATCTGGTCTAGTGAAAATCCAACATGCCAAAATGCTTAGAAATGACGTTTTCAACAACAAACTTAGCTACTTATACAAAACTAACAACACTAGAAGTAGCGGTACTTACTATAGTTTTATACATTCAAGTAGCATGAATAAAGTAAAAGCATATACAAAAATTAGAACCAAAATGCTTTTGCTGGCTCTACTTGTTTCTGATTATATATGCATGTATAGAACTGAATAAATACTTAGCCTATCTGGTTCTATGCAATTATTCTGCAGTACTAACATACACTGTCAAAACTAATTTACGCTCTATTGAACTAGTCAGATAAAATAGTCTCAAGTAGAAATGAGCAATATTGACCACGGAAGATTGGATTCACATTCACTTAATTACAAACGCCAGAACAGTGTGCGAACGCCATCTTCTTTCATAAATTCGCCGTAACCGTTCATATCGATTGAAAGCAATTTCAATTTAATATTAGACGTAAGGGTCTTTTTAAGCGAATTAATTAAAAGGATTATTTCTCTTCTCCTAATGAGTAATTAATTATGCTGAGGAAATGACTTAAATTTAATTAACTCGGCACTAGAGAAAATGGACGCAAATATTAGTCGTAATAGTAGCTATCTAGTTATATATCTTCAATGGAAGAAATCATATTTCGAAATTGATAAGTACAGTTGTGGCGCAATTCTCGAGCTCAAACTTAATTTAATAAACTGATACAGCAATGTTGTTTGATTTTAGATTCTCAAATGTTCCTGGTCTTATACAACTATATTAAGAAGCATATAATCGACTAGTGGTAGTTGATTTTTCCGTCACAATACATTTAAGTAGGAGCAACCAAGAAACTCAATTGTCTAGTAGTTATTTTGAAATGCAAATTATGGAAATGTTATTAGGTAGATGTTTTCAAATACATGTAGTATATGTTCTGCAAGGTTTCGTTTTATTTGGGAAAATTCTATAATCATCTATTACACGCACAACCCCATATGATTTATTATTGTACATTCATCAATATTTAAGTAAATACAATAGATCGTTTGAGGGGAACTGGATATATCTAGAAGTTGACGTTTTGGAAAAATGGTTGTAGCATCCGATACACAAGTATTTTGTTGTTTTCTATTAAAGTTATTCTAAAAATGCTGATATTTACAACGATGAAAGATATATTACCTTTGCAGTTCAAAAGTTTAATTTGATCAACAAACTCGTAATGATTTGTTGTGCAAGGTTTCTCCTTTATTTTGTAGCATAACTGAGGTAATCCACCAGCGCCAAAAAGTCCTATGGCGCACTTTTAATGTTAAAGACTTTAATGATATCGTGGGACTGATGGCCGTTCCTTTCCGTTTTTTTTAAGAATTTATAAACAAATGTAGCATATGGCTTTCTATAATTGTCGATCCACGTATGTTGACGCACTGCACCAGTAAAAGAGAGAGACCATGTCTGAAAAACTAGCAGAGCTGAGCTATGGAAACAATAATAAAAGATAAAGATAAATGGTATTTATAAAGTTGCTAAGGGGTACCTTCAGAGTGTTATACCATCGGGTTTATAGAAAGGTACCACAACTAAACTTATTAATTGTAATGGCGACCTTACTATTTTAATCGGTGCCCCTGTCTGGCCGGCCGCAGTGTCGCTACCGTATGCGGAAACGGTACAGCCAGTGACGCTAGCTGCCCGCTGTGCCTTACCCTTCCTCTTCCCTTTCTTTTTCTGTTTCAAAGTACGGATCAGCAAGCGTTGCGAAAACTGTGGGAGTGCTTATGAACCGACTCGTCTTCTCATCCGGCTGGAAAATAGGCTGATGTGAGCTTCTGAAGAACCAGCTGATGAATGCAAGAGGTCGGAATCTGTATTGCCTCGGGCGAGTTGCCGTCCGTCCGCGTATTTTGGATTCGGTATAGCGAATCCAAAATATAGATCTCAAGGAACTGGGATAGAATCCAAGACTCCGCGGGTATATCCGCTCCTGGCTATTTGGGCCTGCCGCTCCATAGACGAAGGGCTGACAAACTACGAATTATATCAATTATTTCAGTTTTACTGAGAATACTAAAGAACAGCAGAGAAGAGACCTCCTCCGTCACCTTCCGAATGCCAATAACAACAGAACAGACGAAGAATCCCTAGAGATGACGATAGATACAGAAATCATATGTACCGAAACTTCAGTGAAGTAACTTTATCGGACTGCGGCTCGATAGCAAGATGATAAATAGATAAGGATAAGGCTGCTAAGGTAAGGATGCCGTTGAGCCGATTTATGGCAAAGTGGGAAGACCGACGACAAGTAAACGCCGACTCTTGATGACCGTCACCCATTCCATACTACTGTATGAAAGTGAGATTTGGGCACACGTCTTACGACAGCACAAGGAGAGGGAGCGAGTGGCTTTAGTACAGCGAACATTACCGACTGGATAGATCGAGAATACAGTGAGGTAACCTACTACCTCACGCAGTTTCTCAGCAGACACGGGTATTTCAACCCATACCTGGCAAGAATGGGCAAAATAGAGAATGCAAAATGCCAACATCACGACTTTACAGAAGACGACGCTCACCACACTTTTTTAGAGTGCGAGAAGTGGAGCGACTACAGAGCAGCGTTAGAAGAAGAGGTGGCCCCCTTAACATTGGACAACGTTGTGCAAACGATGCTGTCAGGAAACGACTACTGGCAGATGATCGCCACGTTCGTCAAGATGGTGCTAAAGGAGAAGAAGAGAGAGATCCAAGTAATGGAAGCGGCCATTCTAGGCTAACTACCTGAGGTGCTATCCTGAAGTAATACGACCAGCGGTTCCAAAATGCATTTTACACCTGTAATAGTGAGATAGATCGGTCCCCATCACTGTTGGTGCATTGATGCATCACACCTAATTTTTATATGACCTCACTTTACAGGTAGACGCCGTTAGTTGGGTAAAGCACAAGTTAGAGGTGACATCTATATGACATTGTTTGGCAGATTTATTGCCGATCCAATAGATACTGTCTATAAAATCACAAAATGTAGTTATCTCTGATTGATGTGTTTATTTAGATGATAATATTAAATGCTCTTGCTGCTGGTTGTGCATATTTGTGTTCACCACCGTAAATAATATCACCAATGAGCGCCACAGAGAGTAACTACTACCTTTTCAGGTTCTGAACAATTTTCAAAATTAACGTAGTAACTAATGTTCCCATGATTGCTTGATGCTTTAGGATTTTTGGAAAATAGATATAACTTCACTTACGAAGTAATTAAATTACATTTACGTTATAATATACGCATGTATTCGAAACTTAACGGAAATGTTACTAGAGTTTTGAAACACAAGTAAATTTTAATGGATTCGAATTAAAATAGTTAAAATACGCTGTATTTTATTGTTTGATATGGAGGAAATAGTATCCCGTTTATAAGTTCAACATAACATTTCAATTTATTCAATTTAATTCATAAATTTTGCTCAGTGTTCGGAACTATTCAAAAAATTTATTTACACATTCATAGAATATAAACCGAGTTTTACAGCTAAAATGAATTGTCTTCTAAATTAATTTGATTTTTAGGTAACTCCATGTTTTTGCTGATACTCTTTAACGGTAAATGCTCTATTGAACGTTTTATATTTAGCATACCTTCCAGCTCCGAAATGCAGCATTCGCTGTTAATGGAATTCAAGTAATATCTCCTCGCAAATAGATGACGTGATTTAGAAAAATATTCTTAAAAATTTTAACTTAAGTAAAGTCTTTACTTTTAGGTGAAGCAAATCTTCAAACTATGCCGAACTGACTTATAGCATAGAACCCTTAACTTTTGCAGTGTAAAAAGGAAATAGCTGCTGTCAGATGAATGTTGGAATAGAAATAATACACGTCCACCATTTTGTCGGAATATATGTATGTGAACAAATTCTGTTATTTAAAACCGAAGCTGTCTATCTAAAACTCAAATTGCCGTTTCTGAAACATGATATTTATGCTCTACAACCAATAGCATAACGCTTGCTATAAATGAGGTGTATTTTATATAGTCATCAATAGATCAATAAATCTCACTGCTCCAACCAAGCATAAATTCGTTTAAGATGTTAACTAAACAAAGACAAGTACAAGAGAGCTAAAAATATTGAAATCGAAGATGTCTACACCTCAACAATATGAAAATAAGGAATGCGAGATAAGTGTACAAACCCAAATATCCCGAAAGTTACGATAAATACAGAGGAAATTTGAAGGCGTAGTAAATGAAAAAGGAATGAAATGACAGAAATATAATAAAACGTCTTAAAATCCAATTTGTTGGGAAAAGAGATACTGAAAGTGGTGAATAAAGTGACTGAAATGAAAGCAGTCATATTTACTTTTCCACTTCAAAGGATAGACAAAAAATTCCAAAAGTTGGAGGAAAATTGAAAGAAGATTATGATGGAACAAAAATGAAATGATATATAAACATCGTACGAGAATCCGACGTTTAGATCCTTTTTACGTAAACTTGGTGAATGTATATAACATTACTTTTTGCTAGTAGGTTTAATTACTTTCTAGTTTACTTGAAAAGTGATTACAGCTGTTTCCTACAACAGAATAAATTAGATTTTACTTTGCACTCCCTAGATGATTTAAAATAAATTGAAAAGTTGGAGCTGTTTGTTTGCCTGCCATAGCTCGTAGTAATTCTCAAATTCAGTTGAGATCAGTTCAAAGTTAAATTTGTAAAAGTTGTGTTCGTGCTCACTCTGTTTACATAGCAATCAAGACGCCCAAAATGTATGCTATAGATACTTTTGAGAATACAGTGCCTAGTTTAGTTATTAAGAATGCGCAAGATAGCGCTTTTTTAACTATAAGAGGTTGGTATAATGGGTTTAAGTGCAATTATAACAAATTGCTACTGGTACGTTTCTAAAACACACTGAAGGATGCCAAGATGAGTAAATTATCTGTAAATTGTCCTAAATTTGGAAACGTAATTTTACGTTTCTTGGTGTACTTTTCTCAAATATTCATCACCTAACTACTTTTCACAAAACGCTTGGAGAGTATATGAAGAAAACACTTGATACGTATCAATATAATATAATTTGTTCTTGTTAGAATCTTACTAGTTTGTATAACTGCCTTTTCCCTGCATTACATTTTTGTCCAAAACTGAACCCTCCCTCTGTTTTGTCTAAGAAAATGCAAAGAATTTGCTACAGAATTTGCTACATTCGCCTTCCTTAGAGAGAACTTTCCCAAACTGGTTTATTATTAACAGTTTGATATGAACTGAATGCTGAAGTACGTGCTTTGCATCCATTAGGAGACGTTCTTTATCCCAATTTCTAATCTATATCTCCTCATCTACGACCACACTTCCTTTATATACAGTGCAAAAAAACTAAATCACATGATGCTTTATCAAAAAGTTTTTTGCTCTCCTACCTCCTGCTTGATGGAGAGAAAAAAGTGTTCATTCAAATTTAAAGCAATAAAAATATGACGAATTTACGAACATAATTTTCATATTGCAAACGATCAATTTGCAAAACCAAGATCAGCAAAAAGAAGGAATAGTTTTCGCCCTTTATTTCAACCACCGAATATTGTTGTGTAAACGAAATGATGGCGTCTTCTCTTATTCAAAGTGACGGAAGATACTAAAATAATGACCTATAAGCATATTTTCTTTTAGCACTTGTCTTTCATTTGATTAGTGTTGAATATTGAAATAAGAGGACACCAATGGTCGTACTATTACAACTCCAAATAGAATGTATTCTATTTCAGGAAGGAAACATTTTGGCTATAGGACCAAAGAAAAAAGTAATGTATACTACAGAAACGCTTTATACTCCAGTAAGCAGATGAAAAGGCCTGTCCTTTAATGAAAGTTCTTTATTCAAAATT
>SMLS01075066.1:0-23153 GCA_004785975.1 Popillia japonica | reverse complement strand
TTGGAAACTACCAATTCCATTATTGTAATAATTTAATTTTTTGTGGTATATCATCCGAAGCAACTTAAAGCAGCTTATTGTCTTTGTGAATCAAATGAAATTAGATACTTAATACTTAATATTTACACGCATATTATCAATCAATAATTTCTTTTCTTTTTTAAATTCCAGGCATTTTTAGGCAATTTATTGTAAATATCCAAAATCTACTGCAGATGTTATTGTTTCTGATAATATTATTTACCACAAACTTATTTTATATCAGCTACAGTGCACACAGTGATAATATCTGCAGAACTATAACCAGGAAGATATAGCTGCAACATATGACTAAGCCATTTATCAGCATCTGATTAATGAAAGGGGTTCGCCGCACTGTGTAAATGTATGTATGTAACACATACTTACAACAGAAAGGCGACGGCGGTCTCTTAGCAGATGTATAAAACATTGTCACTTCCTACCCTTTTGGTTGTGAGGGGTGTCACCTCTTGCATATTCCACACATATACATATTTCATGCCCCTGTCCCCATTAACCGTAAATTATGGCAAAGCCACAATTATTCAATTATACCACCTACCGTGTTTATACGGACAACTTTACTTAGACATTAACATATTCATGTGCGTGATGCTCACTATCTTACTGTTTGCCTGTGGATCCTCCGCTGGCTGATTAACACTCTAATATTCAAATTAGCAGGAGTTGATTAAGTTACAGCGTATTAAACAAAACATATGTAAGTGTGCTGTGCTCAAGATGTTTCATAACTACAGGAATTATGTAGACAAACGTTCCCTAGATATATGAAAGAATCCATTGGTACAAATAATGAAGTATGAAATAGAATCTGCGAATGATCTCTTAATTACAGATATTTTCCACTTACAGGTAAATAATATGCTCTTTAGAAATAATGCATTTATTAAAACGGATGTTTGGCAGATTTATCCCTTACTCAGCAGAACTTTTAGAGTGACAACGAGAGCAGTAGAGACTGTAATGACAAGTAACATGTCCCAAATTTCTAACAATTCTACCTACATATTATAAACACCGCTGTATGTGTCATATTTTGTTGTTAATATATGTAGTGGAATAAATTTGACTTTTGTTAGAATTGCGTGTTATCATTGACCTAAAAGTGGAAAAACTATCTGGATAATAAGATATTTTGTTGTATAAACAGCTTATTGTATGTACAAATATGTTGATAATAATTTCGTCAAAAAGAAAAGCTTCTACAAAATCTTACTTCCATTCATTCTATGTATTGTGCCAGTTATCCAGCATTCGATTTTTATGCATGCAGTAGTATTTCCTCTCTTTTTTTATAGTACCTATACAAAGTTTCGGTTTCGCAATGCGTCTTCACAAGATATTCATGTCTTGTAGTTTATCATTAAGCCAGATCAACTACAGTGGAAATCTGTCGTTACAGTTTATATGAAACTAGATTATCTCTTATAAGTAGAATAACAATGATTCAGTTAGCAGAATGGTGTATTTACTAGCATTTCTAAAAGTAGAGAACAGTTCTAACTGCAGATTTGCCACGGAAGAGTCAGGTTCACAGCAAAGCGAATAAGATTTGCTCACATTGTGTTGTAAAATATAAAAATTCTATTCTTTTGCAGTGTACCTTGGATAAAATTAGCATATAATATATATTTTTTGATTACATTTTTTTGCATAATTCTTATTAGTTTCAGACTGTGGAAAGTTGGTCTTGTTTTAGCATACAATATTATCTAATTCATTACATGATTCCACTTTAAAATCGGGGGCTGAAATGTTTAGATGATTGCTACTTATACATACTCTGGCACTGAAGGTATCATTGTCCGTCTTACTTTTGGCTGACACAACGAACACGCGATTTTTTTTTGTAAACATTAGAAGCATTTACATTTTTGTATCGCATTCCTTTTACAAAATAAGAGAGTGTAGTTGAAAAACTGATTAGCCGAACTCCCCTTCCTCCGGTTTTCCTTGAGTAAAGGTTCTGCTGGCTCTAGAAACAATACCCTATAATTTTCAAAGTGAACACTTGTCTGTTGAAGTACGCTTTTTAAAAGATTATTTCAATTTTATATGTACGAAGGTTGATCCAGAAATAAGGTTCCCATCCCATCCCATTTTTACAAATAGACAACATTATTTATTCCCATCGAAATTTCCATTGTTGGAAAGAAGAAACTTTGCTCTATTTTTCTACATAAACGTCATCTTTTCCTACGCAGTTTGATAGACAGTACTCCAATTTCTGTATCCCAAATATCATAGAACTCCGCCGCTAACCCGTTGAGGTAACACTTCGCCTCTTCTTTAATTTCATCGTTGAGAAGCGTTGGCCACCCAAGTATTCCTTTAACTGGCGGGAACAAGTAATAATCACTAGGCGCTAGGTCAGGACTGTGGGGGGTGTGAATGGGTAGGGCATGATAATCCACCCAAAGTGAGTGAAAAGTTCCTTGGTAAAGGGATCTGTTGATTGATTTTATGGAAAAGGAGAAAACAATCAACTCAAACAGCTGGACGACTGACAGCGGATCCTGTCAAACCCAGGAACTTTTGACACACTTTGAGTGGACTGTCATGTTCCATCCATCTTACACTCCTAACCTGAAGCCTACTGATCACTTGTTCCCCAAATTCAAGAAAAATTTGAGGCAATCGGTTCCCGAGCAACGATGAAGTTAAAGAAGAGGTGAAACAGTACCGCAACTGGTTAGCGGCGGAACACTGGGATACAGGAATTGGAACATACTACTACTTTCCAAGGATGTAAATTTCCCCTATGGCCTTCGAATTACGGATCTAAAAGTTCGTTTTACACCTAACACGCAACATTTAAAATTTGGATTTGTAGGTTGCGTTTGACGGCATGAATAGGTAGTCAACTAAGCTGTATGCGCTTTACAATAATTTAAATATAAATAGCAAAAGTTTCATATTAGGATTGTCCAACATAAGAATCACTCTTGCCTCATTTTTTCTTTTTAATTATTTTGTTATATTAATTCCCCATGGAACTCTTTTGCTGTTATATCTCTGACCGAATGGTTCGTTTGCGAATTATTTACATCAGGTTCATGCAATGAAGTTATTTGGTTGATTTGCGGATTGTTCACTTCAATGCTGTCAACATTACGAACACATTTCAATAAAGCCTAACACAATGTAGGTGTAGGTACTTAGTTGTCAGAAGTTTGTCAGCCAAATCCAAAGTTTGAGAACATGCAGCACGAATATATTATGTAGATTTTCTGCCAACCCACTTTGATGATCTCCAAAAATTCAACCGTAATTTATTTGAATAGACAGTAATCGTGTGCTAGTTGATCTCTAGGTTACTCATAAAATTGGATTCTTTTCAATAAATCGAGAGATATATGTTGGTGAAACGACCTAAAAATTCGATTCGGTAGAAGTCTTTGAGGATGTTATTCCAGAATGACTGTAGAAGTGATTGAAAGAACAAGTTAACTATTATCTGTACCTCTCCTATTTGTTCAAATCCACGACCGGAAATTTTCTCCAACAAGTTGATTTAATCTTAAGTTTGCTTATATACGAACCTTTGAGGTATTCAAAGTAATTCAGTTAGATATTTATCTTTTTCATTTAGATTACCGCATAATGGGAGGCGATGCCAATTATCATTAGTAAACCAAAAGTCCGAAATTAGAACACTAGAACTTTATTATAATTAATACAATAAAATCGCTGACCTCGTTATGAAAAGTAGATGTATTACGTCGATTAACTAGGTACCAAGGTAAAATAAGTTTTACTTTTGTGTTGTCCTATGCATATCTCTTATTGGTATTGCTGATTGTTGAACACAAGTTCTGAAAACGAATATTTTGGGATGATCTGAACTTGACAATTAATCAAGCCACTAAGACAATATTACTTATTTATGAATTCCCAAAAGTAACTGCCGGGAATGGCTAACTACCAATACTTAAATATCTGTTTGACCTGAAACTATTTAGTGATTAGCAAAGCGCACGTATTTCATGAAATTCTTCAATTACATTTAGAGATCTAAAGCTGCATTCTCAGGTTGAAAACACTCTCATTTCCGATGCCACACTGAAATAAATGGTTCATATAAGACATACAAATAGCGGAAACTTCATTTCAAACATGTAACCCCTTTGAAAAGCTTTTACCAACAAAGATGTTCAATAAGAGCTGCCTTGTGTAAGTTTTTTTTATAATTGCAAAAGTGATGCGTGAAAATGTATCGACAACACAGCGTGAGAAATTCTGTGAGTAATACAGCCATATACTGTCCTATATTATAATATATTGAAGTTCTAAAGATTGGTATCAAATTTAAAGCTGATACAAAAAAGAATTCGTTTAAATAATGCGCTCGTTTATAGTTTGAGAAGATGTTATTGGAGACAAAAGTTGGAAGGAATTTAACATTCATAGCTTTCGTTATTGACATGCATCGCCATGTATATAAATCGAATTGAGGAAATATTTTAAAGGAGATGGTATCTTCAGCATTTGACATGGTCAATAAACGAACCTGTCGCAATCGATAATAGCGTATTGTGTTACACATGTAAAGCTACGATATAAATAAATTATACTGGCTAGTCGTCTAGGATAGCTCCATGCGCTCGCTTTGTTAAGCCTTACAAAAGTGTCCCACTCATGCATGCTGTCTAATTCCAGCTTATCTTTCAAGGTAAAATTACTCTTTTGTAGTGTAATACATAACTCGCGAACACTTCTAAACATAGACAACGATGCTTTAGTTGCTAGTTAAATGAAAATTTATTATATTTATGTATTTGTTTCCGCTAGGAAAATTTGCAATTATATACAAATTATATAAGTAGAAAATAAATTTATAAAACATGATAATTAAAGCTACACTGATGAGAAACTGATTTAAGTTTAGTTTTGTTAGATACAAATGTCTATTTAGTTTCTTATAACATAGAGATTTCATTAAATTATTTATTAATACTTCCCATTATATGACAAACATTGTAATCAATAATAATAAAAGATTTTATATTTTATGGCCATTTACATGTATACACAGGAAAATATATACACATATCATAAATAACGAGATGAAAAGATATGCATATAATTACTTGCATAGAGGAGGTAACAACGAAAATTAGACCGCTCATATTTATGGAAACAAAATGCATTTAGTAGTAGCAGTTTAGTTATAACCTCAATAAATATGATACTCCACATCAAAGCAGACTTGAGCAGCTCGCCTGTGAGAACTTCAAACATTGGCAGGATAGGTAAGTTGTATAATGACATATTCTGCATCTAGGATTGATATCTCGGTACTACGAACAGAATCACTTGCAGTTGTACTTCAGTTCCGTAACTTCTTATACAGTACGTAACATTATATCTATGATCAATAACTTCATCAATGGTTTCTACAAAGCATCTTCCTTGCTCTTCCCACAGTAGCTCCAAAATATACCTAATAACAATTTGTTCTTTATTACTGCTTTATGCCTCAAGATTTTTTTTTAGTCTTAATAGGTAGTTCCTCTGTTTCTTAGATTTCATTTTTGACCGCCTCTATAGTGGTTTCCTCTTTCTTTTTTATTAGTTCTTATTAGGGCTGTCGCTCGGATCCGGGTACCCGGTTCCGGATACCCGGGTACCCGAAATTCTTAACGTCGGTTCTACCCGTTTTCAAGTATCCGATTCCGAGTACCCATTTTTAAGTAGTTGGTTCCGGATACCGGTTTTTGAGTATCCGGTTCCGGTTCCGACATTGTTTAATAAATTACAACGTTCACGTTTTTTTTTTAGATATTTCGATGGGAAAATGCCACCAAATTTCGATTCGTTCATTTAACCGGTTTTTTTTTAAATATAAGTTTTAATTATTTTTGGGTTGGTATATTGATTTTCATTAAATTTTATTTAAAATTAAAAATTGCATTTAAGTTTCGGATTAAGTTATTTTTAAAAATTATTACAATAAGCCTATAATAAAATATATTACCTTATTTTATTTTATATTGCTTTCCAAACAGCAATTTTGTAGTCTCTATTTACTTGCACACTATATTGCTGTGTACATAGATATATTTTCGAAAAGGGGTACCCGTCGTAGAAGCAAGTACTCGGCCACCCGAAAACGGTTCTAGAACGGAATAGTTGAATACCCGGTGTTTCGGGTACCCGAGTATCCGGTTCCGGATACCCGGGTATCCGATTCTAGAACCGGGTACCCGGGTTACCCGGAACCGGGTAGTACGCTCGACGGGTACCCGGTTCCTGAAAAAGACGGTTCCCGACAGCCCTAGTTCTTATAGCTTAGTCTTTCTGTGATATAATACGTTCTTACATAATTTGGTTTTTCTGATTCGTTTGACACAGCTGAGTCTAGTTTTTTAGTTTTTGATTATTATTATTTGGAAAGCTGATAGATGCAGTGGTAAGCAAACGGTCAAGCAATACGGGAAATAGTGTGGAAATCGTTCTTGGGGCAAAATTAATAATAAGAGAGCATGGCAGCAGGGCCATCTGCCAAAAAAAAACCAATACAGAATTTCCTATGTGAATCTGTACATCGTTAATAAAAATAACAAATATAAAACCACCCTGTACGTTATGCTGATGCTATTGATGGTTCTCTATTATAGGAGTGCATGTTATGCTTTTCGAAGAAAATGTCTTCAGGGAGGAGATTATAAATTCTGTTGCACATCTTCTTTTCAATTATTTATAAGAATATACTCAAAGGCTAACAAAGCTATAATCTGCAATTCAGTTAGGATATTCATAAAGTGATAGGTACAATGGAGTGTTACAAGTTCTGAGAGAAAATGATGACCAAAAAACAATTTTTTGGTATCCTTTATGGTATGTTATCATAACTTTTTTTTTAAGATTGTACTATGATATGTAGTTCAAATCTTCTGTAGTTCAAAAATTAATATTTAATCTAGCATTGTCCACTGCAACTTTGCCTGATTTATGGAAGTGTTCTAAGGTGTGTCCAGTGATCAAGAATGGTGACGCTTCTGATATCAAGATTATCGCCCTATTTCTGTTCTAAACAATTTCGCCAAAATTGGTTATATACTCACGCGTCTTCCCACTCGTTAAAAATTATATTGCGATCGATCACCATGGTTTTATGGAAAAACGGTCTACTATCTCTAATCTCGCCAATTTGTCGCAATACACACTCGCCACTCTTGATGATGATGGACAGGTAGATACAATCTATACGGATTTATCAGAAGCATTTGATAGCATTGACCACTCTTTGCTGCTGGGTAAACTTCATACATTTGGCTTTAGCGATTTGTTAATCTCGTTTTTTCACTCTTACTTATCTAACCGTATGCAATATGTTGTCTACAATGGATATATGTACTTCTCACTCTTTTCATGCCATTTCACGAGTTCCGCAGGGATCCTACTTGGGTCCTCTGCTATTCCTGCTCTTTATTAACAATTTCATAGAAAAGATACATAGCCATAGGTGCATCTTTGCATATGATGTAAAAATCTTCACATCAGTATCATCCGGTGCAGATTGTTTACACTTGCAAGAACAACTAAATAATGTAGCTAGGTGGCGTGCCAATAATAAACTTAATCTAAATATTGCCAAATGTAAGGTCGGTAGCTTTACGAAAAAAATAAATCCCATGTTCCGTTATGCAGTTGATGGCCTTCCGCTCCCCCGTAATTCAATAGTTAAGAATTTAGGTATCTATTTTGACACTTCCTTCCCTTTCACTATTCATTATGATCATGCGATGTCCGTTACTATAAGTTAAGTTACTCTGCAAATTAATACACTTAAGTTAGGTACTCTATTTCACATTCGTCAGGCCCAGGTTAGAATATGGTTCTATAATATGGAACCCATTTTACTGTACACACAAGCTAGGTGTTGAAAGGGTTCAGAAAAAATTTCTGAAATTTTTATATTTTAAAGAGCACGGCACCTATCCTCACCGAGGATATGACTATCAACTTCTACTACGACAGTTCGATATTGCGTCACTTGAAGTTAAAGAGCAACTACAAATTAATTATAAAATTTGTGTACGACCTAGTATACAATAGGATTGACTCCCCGAACCTGTTACCAAAGTTGCAGATTCTTCTTCCCCGGACTTCTTCAAAGTGCAAGGAAACACTTTTTTGAGCTCAATTGATTAACTTAATATCTAAATATATCTACATATGTATTAGCATAGGCCGACACTTGTGGGGAGTTATGAAGCACTCTGAATTTTAATTTCGGCTAACATAGCAGCTTCCAACTGTTGGCTTTTGCTGAATGCTCCCAAAGTATTCTAGTTTATACAGCTGTTGGTGGTGAACGGCTTTGATCAAAAAATTTGTAGGAGTTATTTGCTGTATCATATCTACCTGTAAGAGTACGCTGATTATTCCTAATAGTTATATTGCGCCTTAGATTTCCATTTTTAGTCGTAAGTGCGATATCAATAAACACATGGCCACCAGGTTCGGTAATAGATTGGCGGTACCCTCTCATCGAACAACTCTATACGAGCGCAGTTCGCAATAAAGAGCTGTAATATATTTTAATAGCTTACCGGTTCAGGGCGCACCACTACCCTTTCTTGTTTTAAAAACTCGTTGAAAGCATATTTATTGAATAAAGTATTTTATCAGGAATCCGAGTTCGTGGCTACAAGATTGCGACATCTTGTGGGTATTTTTCTCTCATTTTTTCTTGTTCTTGTATTATATGTTGTCTTGATGTGTACTATTTTAATACTATGCTGACAACGTCGACGTTTTTGTAAACTGACGACGATTATTATTATTATTATTTTTTGATACTTTTCTACATTACAGCACAGCAGGACCACAATGTATGTTCATATATAGTTTTTGAGGTCGATATATTTGTTAAGTTAACTACTAGACAGTAGCAATTTCGGCACAATTTATTAGTAGTATCGAAGTCAATACTTTTCAGAACAGTTTTTATTAATTGTATCTTAACGCAAAAGTAAACTGTACTCGTTATTACATTGAAAGCCTTGCGTATGTTGTACTACATCAATCCAATATTTAAAATTACTTCAAAGTTTAATTGAAATAAACGAAAATAATAAATAAAATAATAAAATGTCGGGGAAACAAGAAATAATCTTACCGCTCTAAACTAATTATACTAACCAGTTCCATTTCAGTTAATCATTTTTCCTAATTAATTCAAGTAACTGATACTTACACTTAACATGCAGCACAGAGTTCACTCTAGCAGTTCATTAGTAAACGTACGTAACGAAATGTCTAATAAAGCTATAAACTCTCAAACATAACGTGATATATATATATATATGAATATATATATATATATATTCATATGTATTTGTATGGTACATTTAAACGCCAGCATCACCAAATGCACATGCATTCGTCGATTGCTACTTTAAAGTTACCGATGTAAATAGGGCATATATTGACGAAAACGTTCTCCTCCGGTCCTTATATTATGATATATGAGTTTCAAGACCGCCTACGTTCGTGACGCGTCGACTTTAGATTGCTCGATCAGTCTCGGTAAGTTCTTGCCGTTTCATTACCGCTTTTGCATCTCACGGTTCGGCCTGATAACACTGCTTGATGGATTCGAACCCTTAAGGCCGCCGCTTCATTTACCCCCTTCGCAAACTTTAAATTTAAACTTTTAATAGCTTAGTTTAGTGCATGTGGTGACTTGTTCTTTTTTTCTCAGCACCTCGAACGTCTACACCATTCTTTCTTCGCGCAGCGATATACTTTTTAATTGAGTGCTTTATAGTTCTGCGGCCTCTGTGGAGTTCGTCCTAAGTGAGTCAGATAAAATTATCTTCCATAGATTAAAACCCTTCGTTGGTTCTGGCATAATATACGATGTTATTTTCCTATTAGTCAGATTTATAACGTTAAGAGGAAGCGACGGTAATATTTATGACAGGTTTTTTTTGTATAGCAATATTTTAAATATCTATCAGAGGAGTTTTACATAACTGGCATTCACCATCTACGCCTTCAAAGTATAATTAGAATATATTCCAGTTTCCGAAGTATTCGTTGCTGCTCCACATCTGTGAGACTTTGGTAATTTATTGTTTAGCATATATAAAGTTTAGTGATCTACCAGTCTACATAGCTTTCACTTTTAGGTCAAGTAAAATCCAATTTGAATGAAAATCAATTTACTCCAGAACCAAATTAAAAATTATTGGGTTCTTGCTATAATACTTTTTCAGTCAAAGAGTTTTGCACTTAATTCGTATCAAATACTTAAATTTAATAAACAACATGTTAAAACATTGGTAAAGTTGTTTATTAAATTTATTTGACTACATTTACCATGCCTACACTACTGTTTAGAGTACAACCAAGTGCAATTTCATTGGTATTGAAAGAGTGTGTAACCGATAAAAGAACTTTGATAATGGCTAACAAATTAGTCTTGGAATAAAACAACACCTCAAATTCGCGACTTTATAAAACCAAACAAACTTTATCCAAAGGCCTTAAACCGGAGGCCATCCAGTTTTTCTGGAGAGTAGCCTAGATGCAGGAACAAAAATCTGGCAACTTTAGCTGCAAATACTCGTAAGTCAGGTACTAATAATAATAGCGTGGTATTTCCAACTGAAGTAATTTGAGATTTGTTGCGATGGCGCAATAAAAACTAACACAATGTATTTATTACAAGTCATTGCCATTCTATGAAAATCTATATTTCTGGAACAAAAAATGGTACACTCTTCAGTAGTTATAACAGTAAACTGTGGAGGCTTAAAGGAATAATCATAAGTAAATCACTTTTTTTTACGAGAAGAGGAAAATTGAATAGTCTAAACCACCAATATTTCATGATGGAAAAGCACAATTCAGTTAGGACGCCAAGCCATTAGGAGTGCTTCCTGACTCGCAGCTAACATGGAATCAACAAATGCAAACAAGCGCTAATTACTACCCGCAGGAAAACATGAGGTTTAAGGCAAAGTATAAAGCGCTGGCTGTACGCAGCTGTGGTAAGCCATATGCTAACCTATAGCGCCTTGATTTGGTGGATTAAAACTACACAGAAGCAACCAATTAAAAAACTCACACACTTAAATATGTACATATGTATATGCACTTGACTATGTACTTACATAGAAGAAAAGGCAGGAATGGGCACACGTACATTGAAATGTGGTGAAAATTGGAGAACCCAGAATACTTTGGAATAACGACGATCACGAAACGAAACGACTATCATCGAAATCAGAAACCCTTAAAGATGGTCGTAGATTGGAATATATGATACTAGGTCAATGTACCACAATGTACATCAACCAGAAATACCACAAATAGACACATGTGCCCGAAAGGCACTGGAAAGACAATCTAAGGGTCAACTAACGTGTAGTCCATCGGATAATCAGATGGCCTTAAAGCCATTAGCATCCCATCAGATAACCTCGAAACTAGCTTGGGACTGCGTAGAAATCCCTGGCCAAACATAACAAAATTACTTTAGTGTGGGTGCCGGGACATAAGGGCATACAAGGCGACAAATTAGCAAGCAAGTTGGCAAGATGGTGTTGCAACAATATTCGCTAGACCAGGTCTGACAATGAGTCTGGTAAGAACTAAGACTGTCGGTCGTGGTAGAGAGCCTAAGTGGATCACGAAAACACATCAGGCACTCATCTACATATGTACATCCTACGATTTTCTGGTAATTTATCTAGTATTTATGTTAAATTATAATTAAGCGAAATTATAACGAAATAGCATTTTAACACGTGCATCCTGCAATATGTTTTCTAGAAAACACAAATTGTTATTTCAAAATTTCCAACAGATTATACCTAATTACAGGAAAAAAATTATATAGGTACATACATATATGGTGCACGACAGCAAAAAAATAAATACAAAATGATAATTCCAAACAGAAAGACCACTAGAACACTAACTTATAACTAAATTATAACTAAGTATAAATGTAAATTGATACCGCAGAAATATTGAAATGTAGAACACAGACAGATAGTACATGTGTGAAAAAGAAAAATACAGTAATATATACAGCGTGTCCGCGATATACAAAGCATGCTTTTAAGGGATGATAGTTACAACGATTAAGAAACAAAAACATATAATACGCCGTGGGTCTATCTGTAAGCGTAAACGAGAAAAAAAATTATTTCTCATGTCACAAACTTCGACGCATACTGTACAGCGGCAGCCGATCAGTGCAGGATTTACCCGACGATTACAGGCGTGTGTTCTTGAAAATGGGCAACACATCGAGCCTTTCCTGTAATACATTTTCTCCTGTCTCTCAAAAAATTCCTTTTTAGGACCACCAATTTATCACAAATAAAAGAAAAAAAACTCAATTTTGTAGTAGCGTTTACGAAAGAGCTTAAGCAAGTGTTATTACAAACTAGCTAAAACACAAATAACACTTTTTGACCTGCTCCTAGAAGATCAGTAGAAGCGATATTGCTAGAAATAAAACAAGGTAATTAGTCTAGAAGGGTACACACAAAGCCACCACTTAACGGTAACGGAAAGCAATCTGTCGCATTAACGCACAACGTTAAAATTTATAAGTATGCTCTGAAAATGTCATCGTTTTCCTTAACATGAAAACATAAAATTGAGAAAAGTATTCAAAGACAATATTAAATCAATCTTATTAGTATGGTGGCGACATTTTTATATTTCCCATTAAACAGTTTGTCGGAATTGAAGTTTCCACAGATTTTTACGTGCCGCAAGAAACGATATATCAAGAACTACTGGATTCGCTCACGAATAAAGGAAATCTCCCCTCTCTAGATGTTCGTGCTGACTAGACCGGTCTCTTCCGCTTCCGACCCATTAAAACTCCAGGATATCTATACAAATCAAAATTGTTCCCGAAAGAAATAAGAAAATAATAATTATTCTGATATTGAATGCTTTCAGGAGATATGAATTGTGCGTGGCCGAAAATATAGAAAAAAAAACTGTCGCTAGAATTATTTATGAAAATACACAATATCTATCTACATAATATATATAGTACTTATCGTTTTTCTTATAAATAATTTGAACATTACATTTATATGTTTTAATCCACAAGAGTCCATTATTTTCATCCAAAAATTTATAAAATCAATTAAAATTTGATTGACTTCGGAATAATGCAATAAAATGTTGTGCTACCTATTCTTGTTATCAATAAAAATGTTTACACTATGTGAATAAACCATACCAGAGAAAGGTGGTTTCTTTTAGAAGTTCTTTTCCCATCCCATAACTTATAGTATATCGTACAACCACGTGCAGAACATGTCGTGCTAAATACACCGTCTGCCTTAGTAATTGTCATACGTTTTCGCTATCACTCGTTTAGGAAAGAAGCCGGGTATCAGGTCCCCTTATTGTGCACCAACTTTGCGATCTTTATGAGCGATAAACTCTAAGACGGTATGAATTTTAAAAACAGCAATGTAGTTTGTGAAACGGGCGTATTTTATTGTCAAGATAATTTTTATATTCTCCTCTGTGTTGCATTTATAGTCGAGAATTTGTAGCACGCGCGTATGCACGCATACATGCATACATCTGATGTCTCTGTCAGACCTGGGATGGGCCGAAGTAACACGCAAAAACCAGGGGTGTAGTGATCAATATTACACGAGGGCCTCGAGCTACACCGTCCTGTCTCTCTCTCTTGGGAGTCTGTGCCTTTGGAATATCAACTAAAGTTAAATATTGATACTGTAAGTCTTACCCTCCTGATTACGGTAGCTATTTTTATGTACCTTCTGCATTTCGCATCAATTAAAGTTAAATTAGGTATTCTCTCTATTGCTAGACTTTACTTTCACGAAGCACTGAGAAAATTATTAAGTAATCATAACGAACGAATCCGAAGGTTATAGTTACCAAACAACCAAATTCTATGTCTATTCTGGGAATTGTGAACACTGCATTAGTGATTATACATCAACAGAACTTGTACCTACTTTTCCTTAAACTTTGCTACTTACAATTTTTAATGCAAATATTCTATTTAATATATCCAATCATAACGGTAATTATTTTCGTAGATGTCGGATAGATACAAACAAAACTAAACCAAACCTATGTCTTCTTATGCGCATTCTTTTGTTGTTTATTTTTACATAAGGATTATTTTGTTGGCTACCACCAACATTTGTATCATGAAAGACGTTCTAAAATGTAACTAACAATTGCTATGATCGAAAACATTGCAGATAGTGTTCTAGAACACCCAAGATACAGTAGCCACGAGTCACCTCATTAAGAATGGTGTGCAAGTATTTTTTAGAAACAAATAATCCTTATGGATCCAGTTTACAGTTCCTAATTTCGTGGAAGGATCTTGTAAAATAGAACTAAGTCATATTCACTTTGTCAATTGCAACTAGGTTTTTTTTTTATCCAGTTTTTTCCCATTTCAAAATTATGCTCCACGACAATTCTTTCCTGAATTTTTTTATGATGGGCAGATCTGTAGAATCTATTTCAATCGTTCTTTTAGGTTTCTACTCCCCAGATTAACGCATGGTACTGTTCATTTTAATTTTTCTAAGCAACGTTGCAAAAAACCAGTATTCAATTAAGTAAAAGTATAACTTGTTAGCATCCTGCAAAGAAATTGTTAACTTTGGCAGCTTAGATTTTGAAACATTCACGAAAGACAACAAACATTGATTTTCCATAAATGACGAAAAGGCAAAAGCTAGCCCCAAATACTCCCAAAGTATTATTTGCCAATTGTCAATGACTAAATCTCTGGCAACCATACTTTGCTTCTAAACAGCACTATGCCCCTGTAGTGTTTAGTTGCCGGTTAAATGGAAGTATTCTGCAAAGTACTGGATAAAATATAATAAAAGGTGTCATTGATATGGTTCAGTACTACAGTACAGTGATAATTTTTACAGAATAAAATGGTTTTTGGTTTCTGTTAGTAGTTGCTCTGCTATTATTCGGCGCCGAGATTCAATTCAGATCAATTTGTTTGGTACGTTTGGCAACTACTTGCATTTAGGTTTAAAACTTTGAAATGACAGCTAAGAATCACTTTTTATTATGGACTTATATGATTACTACCTGATAATATTTCAATAGAAGTGAGGCCACTACTTCCATTCGACTTCCACACGCTTACTCACATCTCCTTTTGTAGTTGTAAAGGATTGTTTTTAGAAAGTTTTCTAAGGCTGGTTGTTGGTCCATTTGGTGGGGATGTTTAGTTAGTGCATCACGGGTACGAAACGGGCCTTCTATTCGCTCGCATAGCTTTATGAAAACCCCTTATTTAGATTTAGGAAAATTGCTATTTAGATGATAATCTTTTCTGATTTTTGGGTGAATGCACATCTGCACTTATCTAATTCTATTCTTTAAACTCCGCATTTAGTAGTTTTTCATTGACATGAAGATCGGTTCTTTTGTTTAAAAGCTTTAGCAAACGCATCTTTCTAAGGCATACAAAGTCTACATATGCCCACCACAGTGCATAGGAAAGACATTTTAGCATTTTTGTTTTCAGACTCAAACGATATTCTGAGCTACGACAATCGATCTATCCTGCCACTTGATAAACCAACATGTTATTTTTTCCCTGAAATTCTCTCATCATTAAAGAAAGGGACATGATTTGTTATAATCGCAACCTACCTACCATTTGTACCATTAGGACAGATCGGAAGTTAGCTTCTTCGTATTACTTCGCATTCCTCAAAGGGTAAACTATAGATAATGTTTTCAACTTGTCATCTGACATTTGAAAGATTCGAATTTGTACCAGACATGTACTATGCTCGACAGCTTAAAACGAACGCTTAGGAAGACGGGTGAACCTTACGCACACCGAGGGTGAATCTAGTCGGGGACAAATGGCTCAGGTACAGAGGTAAGCAGATTTACTTGCCCGCTTCCCCTCAGGGACTTGCATGCACGGTGTACGTAAGGCTTACTTTCCTTTCTCTGCGTTCGTGTTAAGCTGTCCAGCATAGTACATTACGTACATGTAGACAGTCAAGACAGAAACATCTTGATCTCATTTAAACAACTTCTCTTGCTTGAATCTGCTCTTCGGTTTAATTACTCTACCACAGACTGTCTTCCGCGACTTGTATTGCACTGGATATTAAGAAACCAATTTCAGAGAAAGGATTATGCTGCAACAGAAATTCTTCAATTTTGATTTAATCCAAACATTTAATACGAACGTCGGTAGAGTTTGTATAATGGACTGGACTTTGTTAAATGAAAATAGTTAGTAAATAATTTCTTCAGTTTACTGAAGAATGAGGTTTTGTGTAGAACCAAGTCCAAAGGATGCTCGATCCTTAATTCGTAACTGTCAGTCTTCTCACATAATATTTTTATGTCTTATATATGAAGAATAACACACGGTGTGAAAATCAGAAAGCATCGGTTCAGTTGCACTGACAAGGGGAACACCAGGGTTGTCCAGCACGGATTTTAATGAATCTGAACTCGGTTATGGAGGAACCTTCCTTCAGTACCCAGGTACGAGCTTTTATCCTAACACATTCTAATTTCTGAGAAAGTCAGCGTTGTATAGCGCCTTGAATGAAGTTCATTCCTTTATATCGATAATGTTAGTTTCTCAACAAGCAAGCCTTTCCAGTTGATATAAACTATGCTTACCGCGCTGGTAGCTCGCGTTCGATTCCTGCCAGTGAATTTTTTTTCAATCAATCTTATTGGGCACAATAGTAAGAATAATATTTCATACAAATTATTAATATATGTATTTTTATGACAATTTTGTTATTAAATAATATGGAATCAAATCTGCACTATTACGGGTAGTTTAAAGTTCGCATATTTGAGCACACTTGCTGGTCCTGCGGTTAATTTCTTATCTGCAGTTCTTTTCTTGCCTAGTGTCCATTTTTTATCTGCAGTCCAAACAAATAAATAAATTCCTAATGCACATCATAATGCAGATTTTTTCCCAATTTATTTAATAATAAAATTACGACGGCCAAAAATATCTTCCATGAATAATTTGCTGTTAAATCGTGCACAATAAGATTACAAAAGAAAACATGTATACTAGCAGCAACCGAATGCGAGCCACCAACGTGACAGGCGTAGTTGTTATCCATTCGGCTACGAAGGCTTGCTTCTTGAGAAATTGACATTATCGATACAAAGGAATGAACTTAGCGGGTTCATTCAGCGCGTTAAACAACGTTGATTTTCTCAGAAACTAGGGCGCGTCAGGATAAAAGCTCGTTCTTGTATACTGAGGCAAGGTATAGCTATAACATAGTTTGGAATTCATTAAAATCCGTGTCGGACAACGCTGGTGTTTTCCTTGCGACATCTAAATAAGAATTATTCATTTACTCAACAAAAATGTTATTTGCCAGAATAGATATATTCTATAATATGTGATCAGCAGCTTACGTGCATTGCTTTATTTACTGTCTTCAATGCGATTTGACGAATAATAAGATGCATTTATAAGAGTGGTTACATTCGAACATATTCTATTTATTGACTTGGCTTTAATGAATTCACAATACCAACGAAAGTATTCTGACAATTCTACCAATATTGGAAAAAAAGCTCTCAAACTGGTAAATACAAGTCGAACTACGCCAACAAATAATAAAATTATAGTACAGTTAAATATTTCCAGTGATCACTTATGTATTAAAGTTACATTTTAAAATACTATGTATTACAGGTCCAATTCCAGGATATAGTTAATTATTCACGAAAGTATTTTAAAATAGTGTAATTTCAAAATTGGCATTTTTTACTTCACATACAATATTCCTACTTCGTCACGTACAAATTGACCACTAAACTACTGTCATACGAAACAACTTGAAAAATATCACCTATTTATACTACCATGTTATCGTATCGTCCAGCAGAAGTATGTTTTATTGTAACTCATAAATCTCCATTGATATGATAAATAACCGACAAGACATCTGTTTTTGTATTCACGGTAATGGAACGCTGTTGGCTAAAATAGAAATATATTACTAAATTTATCTAAAAATATACCACTTCGGTAACTCGATTTACAGAACACACAGAAAATTGCTGCATGAATCACGGCTTTGTTTTAGAAATGTTACCGAGGATATGGGATGTAATTTGCTTGTGGAAGTGCTTAATATGGAAACTACAGAAATACGTATTTAACGATTAAGCAAATAATTTCGTACTCTCAGAAATATGCTCAACAACATTATAAAATGATATACTGACTGAAAAACTTTGATTGTATTTACTAAAACGCAATGATATTAACAGATCTCTATAGTTAAATACAATACATGTATGTCTCTACAGGAGATTAATTAAGACAGAGATATTTTGGAATGATCCTTAGATAAATACAACGTCCTAAATAATATTTACTTCAATCTTATTTTCCTGATATTTTTTCCACTTGTAGATCAATTACAACACTCTAATTTATCTTATTATCCAGATAGTTTTCCACTTTTTTAGGTCAATTATATTGTAACGAAAACCAGATAAAGGTTTGGGAATAAATTTGATCTTTGTTCGAATTGCAGTGTTATAATTGACCTAAAAAAGTGGAAAAACTATCTGGATAATAAGATAAGTTAAAAAAGGTCATAAAAATACATATACTAACACTCTAATTTGAATAAAGATCAAATTTATTCCAAAACCTTTACAATATAATTTGGTTTTCTTTACAATATCGTCACAACAAAATTATCTACAGACAAAGAAATTTAGTGATACACAGGATTATGTTTACAAAATAGGTGATTAGGTGATTAAATTATTATAAATAATATTTAAATTTTCTATATTTGCTCTAAAATTGACCGCATTCTTTTCTTTTTTAATGTATATCATTTCATATAGTAATCTCTTTTTATAACTATTCTCTTTTTTTTTAATTTCAACATTTTCAAAAGCAAAGCTATGTCGTAATTCTTTAGAATGCCTAGACAAAGCAGTTTCCGCGGTTATGTTATGCGTTGCAGTGTATTGATGATTATGCACTGGTTTTTTAAATATAGTCTAGTTTGCCCTGCGTAACATTTATCACAGTCTTTGCAATCTAATTCATACACGACATTACTTTGACTATCTTTTTTAAACTTAGTTTTTAAATTTGTAAACAACTGTCTGTTATTGTTTGGTGTAAGTGTAATATTTATATCTGATTTTTTAAATTCGTATTTAATTTTGTCATGTAAGTCGTTGATGTATGGAATTGTGTCATATATTTTACTATTTTGTTCAGTGCCTGTGTTGTATATTTTATGTATTCGCTTTTCTATTAGTTTCTCGTAAAATTCTTTTGGATAACAATTTTTGTCTAGAATTGATCTAACTTTGTTTAAATTCTCTTTCCTGAAATCAGGATGTGCTAATTTAATAGCCTGGTCAACTAAACTATTAATTACGCTTTTTTTAATTTACCGAAGTGTTTGAATAGTAGTTTAGGTGTTTGTTGCTACTAGTGTCTTTTATGTACCAATTTGTTTTTATGTTCGTGTTGTTATGTATTAGTATAACAATTAGAAAACTTGTAGAATTTTGATTTTCTTTTTCAAACTTAAATTTTAATCTATCCTGATAAGAATTAAATGTGTGTATAATATGATCAATTTTACCTAACGGTATGCAACATACGCAAGCATCTACATACCGCTTGTAAAACTCAACATGACAATTTAGTTTAGTTAAAGAATCTTGCTCAGGATCCTCCATTACTAAATTTGCTATTATAGCAGATAATGGAGAACCCATTGCAGTTCCAAATATTTGTATATTGTGTCTTTGTATTGAAAATAGGCAAAATTTAAGCAAAGTTTTGCAGCTAACATGAATTCAATTTTCGGTAAATTTGTATAATTTTTTATTAAATCCCATTTTTTATCTATACTAGATAAAGCTAAATTTAAAGGTATATTAGTGAATAATGATACCACATCTAAACTGACTAATTCGTAATTATTTGGTACCATTTTTTTATTTACGTATTTAACAATTTCCCACTAATTTTTTATACTGTTCTCTGAATTTCCTACAATTTTACTAAGAAATTGGGATAAGAATTTTGATAAATTGTATGTAGGACAATGGGTCTTAAGGGAATATTATGTTTATGAACTTTAGGTATACTTACCGTAAATTCGTGGGGTTATAGAGTTACATATTTATTTTTAACTTTTTTGAAACCGACTTGTCTATATAATAATATTTAACTAACTACTAATTAGTTGATTATTTTCACTTTGAATTTTGTTTGTGGAAACATATCTGGAAAATAAGATACGTAAAAAAGGTCATAAAAATACATATACTATTTACTTGAATGTTAGTTGAGTTTATTTACAAATATTTAACATCCTATATTGAATATGCAATAACTAGATACCTACCTACACGTTCTTGCTACCTAATGGTAATGTATGAAATAGTATTTAGTTATGATAGAATACGTATAATTGTTGCGATATTGTTTCCATCGCGCTTACTTTTTAAAACACCCCAAACAAAATAACCTGAACAGGTTAACAACTTCCTGGCGACCAATTTTTGGTTCTTAAACTGAGAAATACCACATTATGAACTTGGTCTATAATTGCGGCTTTGTTTCATGGATTGTATGGCAGATAGCCCCGTCCTAATTATGTACATAATATGTATATTCGATCCAGTTCTTGTCCAAGTTTGCCAACTATCTACGATCGCGAGTGCTGTTCACGACTACGTCGACTTCAATATGTGCAAAAAATTGTGGAAGGATGTCAAAACCATAATAAGCACACAAAAGATCCTATAATAGGCGCTTATGGTCTATTGCTGGAATCATACTGCTAACGAGAGTGCCATGAAACTAGATCAAGCACTGATCTCGGATCACGTGATTTCGTCTGCCACCTAGACTCGTCAGCGAAATTTGGCGTTCTGGATCTAATTTCACAGTACTTCTCTCACGACTTTTACCTTCCATAGTACCTCACCGAATGCGCTGTATCAAACATCGTGCCCTCTAGTAGCCAAAGGTTGAAAGCAGCAAATCTCTACAACAGATACTGATCAACCTTGTGCAATTCAGGGATTGTAAGATTATGTAGATCATGTATAACAACATTACCCACATAGCGCATAAAACTAATTTTTTGAGGATGTGGCGGTCTTTGCATATAGATTTTTATTTAGTCAGATCCGAGAAGTATCGAAGCTGTTTAGATATAAATGAACCTTGTTACTACTTTATTATGGATTAATCTTTACTTTGCACTTTTTCCAATATCCAATTGGTAAAATATTAAGGCTGTTGATAGTCGTAGACCATAGCTGTTAAGTCAGTCTTTAGGAAGAACATAGAAAAGAGGGAATGATTGCAGTCGTAACAAAATTAGATCAATACTAAAATTGTTAGAAGATCAAATGCAATAGTTAAGGAAGTGCATAGTAATGAATGTAACAAAGGAATTCCTTACACACATTATAAACGTGTTTTACTTCCAAACTATACTTGTTCTGAAAATGTTACCTCGACGCATAGCAAGTACAATATAACGTGTTGCAGACACTTTCTGCACCCTAGGGAATGACAACTTTTGAGCGATTACGAAGGGGACAGTATAATAGGCGGTTTGGGATATCAATTCAACCCCAGACATAACTTTCGAAACGCTGAATATGATTAAGATTTAAATGACTTAGAAGTTGGGAATGTTTTACCGCAGCACCGGTCAGATATTTATCATACGAGATAATCGAAAATTTTAACTAGCCGAACATTTTATGGATCTCTCAACCATTTATAATAGTCACTATATGATACTCCCGTATATGTGTCGTTTTAAATTTCAAAATATCTTATGTTTTTCTACATCCTTCTTTTGTGTTAAAGACGACGAATGCGTTAGTACTACACTCAACATTTAGACTATATTGCAATGATAGTCAATGCGGTCATCATAGTTTTGACAGTATAACACGGAAAATAGGCTGCCTAATAAAAACAACCGTCTCAATTCAAGGTGGTGAATATATGTCTGTATGTAGTCAACAACACCAAATACTTCCACTCCTAATACCATCATCTATAAATTATTTTTTACATATTTTCGCATAGGTACCTACTCGTACTAACTAACAGTAAGTATATGAGGACATAAATATATGATGCAGTTCTTTGTATGTTCAAACTCTTTGATTTAATTATCTACTAACACATTCCATATATGAATTTGTAATGCGTTAATTCCGTTCAGGAATAGAATAATAAATAACGAGCAGCCGTAATAATCAACCAATAACATGAATGAATAGAATTCAACTGTGAATAATGAAATAAAGACTGCATTTATAATTGGGTTTCATGATTATATTGTATCGATTACTAAATTGGTGCGAAACACAGCTCAGTGAGCACAAAACAATCACGAATTACAAATAACTTGAACAGGATCGACGGGGGTAAGCAGCGGGGCAACAATCAATATCCACGAGAATTATTTAATCATCATTAAGGGATTAAAATTATCCAATTTCATCTAATCCTAGATACAGAAACACCTAAATCAAAATATACAGGGAGTCTTAAATGCCCATAAATGTTCAGTAAGAAATACTGTCCTCAGGAACGGTAACATGATGACTACTTTCCTTACACGACGTGATACTTAAAGAATATTATACTAGGCAAAATTGGTGATATTTTTGCATTTATAAAACATTAACGGATAGGCCAACAATCTTGTACAAAATTTCCAAAAAATACATGTTCTTAATGTTGCTCAAGAAATATTCTCAACCAAGTAATTCGTGAACTGAATGACAGTAATTTAAACAACCAAAATTGTGTTATTGAGTCCTATTTCATTTTATAAATCTGGAATAGGGCTTCAAACTATCTGCCACCAACTTTGAGGCATTTCATTGCCCTTAAAATAATTCCTGCCTCAACATATCGCCGTTTCCCGTTGCTACCGCCTCACTTATACGATGTAGTAATTCTACATTTTCAACGGGCGTTAAAAACACGATGTTTTCCAGATAACCCCACAAAAAAAATCGAGCGACGTTAACCCTCCAATCCCCATACTTTTAATTTT
>SMLS01075065.1:0-28960 GCA_004785975.1 Popillia japonica | reverse complement strand
AAATTTTCTCCATTCCTTTTTGTTTTTTGCTGTAGTTCTTGCTTCATTCCAGTTACTCCCTCGTTTTTGTAGTACCTCTCCTATAGCTTTATCCCAGGTTTTCCGTGGTCTTCCTCTTTTGCGTTTTTTTTTGTATTTTGGCCTCCCATACTTGTTTCACTGGTCTTCTGCTCTCCATTCTGTTTAAATGCCCCCACCAGCTCAGTTGCCTTTGTTCTATAAAGTCTGTTACCGATTGCACCTCTAGATCTTTCCTTATTTGTATATTCCTCATTTTGTCTATTTTGGTAACACCTCTAACTCTTCTGAGGTATTTCATCTCAGCCGCCTGTAGTTTGCTCTTCTGTCTCTTCGTTAACACCCATGTTTCACATCCGAATGTAAGCACAGGCCTAAACACAGTTCTATACACATTTAGTTTTGTGCTCCTAGCTATTTCTTTCTTATTGATGAAGCTCCGGCTCATGGCATAATATATATTCATCGCTTTTTCTGTTCTTCTATTTATCTCCACTTCCTGCTCGCCATTATCTTGGATTTCTACTCCTAGATATTGGAAAGAATTTACTCGTTGTATTTTTGTATTGTCTATATATATATTGATTTCGCGGGATGTTCCTACTGCCATCACTTTCGTTTTCTCTTTGTTGAGGTTCATTCCGTGTTCTTGCAACACTTGATTCCATATTTCCAAATTTATCTGTAGATCTTGTTCCTTCCCTGCCATTACAACCACATCATCTGCGAAAGCACCCTCAGAGATCTGTACTCGTTGTAGGTTTCTGTAGCCAACGGTCAATTTCTTCACCCTCTTCGTACATTTTTGTATTATGTCATCCATAAAGATGGTAAATAAAAATGGGCTCAGTCCTCCTCCTTGTCTTACTCCCTCAACAGTTGTAAACGGTTCCGATCTCATATTTTTTGTGATGACATAGTTTATTGTATTCTTGTACGTGCTTTTTATTGCGTTAATCAGTTCTTTGTTTACTTTTTTATTTTGTAAGCTCTCCCATATTTTTGTTCTTTTTACCTTATCAAAGGCCTTTTCTAAATCAATAAATGCAAAAAATGCTTCATTTCCTTGTTGCAACGTTTTATCTATTATTTGTTGGACAGTGAATATATGATCTTGTATACTCCTACCTTTGCGAAAACCACTCTGCGCTTCATTTAGCTGGCTGTCTATCTCTTTTCTTAATCTGTTGTCAAGGATCTTTTCATATACTTTCATTGATGTACAAAGCAGTGAAATGCCTCTATAATTACTGCACTGTTTAGGGTCACCTTTCTTGTGTATCGGAAGTATGAGTGCCACCTCCCAGTCCCTTGGTACCGTTTTCTCGTACCATGCTTTGTTACATATTTTTAGAAATAGCTGTCTTCCTTCTTCGCCCATATTTTTTATCATTTCTGGTGTAATTTTGTCGATTCCTGGAGCTTTACCGTTTTTTAACCATTTAATCGCATCTTCTATTTCTTCTTGCTTTATCTCCTCGTCCCCATTTTCTTCTCCCATTACTCTTTCTGTTATTTCTTCTTCCATGATGTCGTCTCGACTTTGTAACAGATCTTGGAAGTATTGTTTCCATCTCTCTATAATTTCCGTCTCTTCTGTTAGTAATTCCCCTTTTGTATTTTTAATATATATATCTTTTTTCTCCTTTCCCTGCCTTAACTCTTTTAGGATCTTATAAAATAATTTCTGGTTTCCCTTGCTATCCTCTTCGAGTTTATGTCCATAGTCTTCCCAGCTTTTCTTCTTTGCTTCAACTATCATTACTTTGACACTTTTCCTCTGTTTCTTGTACTCTTCGTAATTTTCCTCATTTCTGTTGGCTAGGTATCTTTTCCATGCCGTTTTCTTCATGTGGACATGCTGGTGCAGATTGTACTTATAAACACTTATTGTTAGTAGTGAATAGTCACCTGCTATCTCAGATATTACTTAGCACATATCATCATATTCGGATAAAGCTATGACCTAGATCAGGCCCTGACCTAGATGGTTTTCTTTGCTAAAACTATTCAAAATATCGAATTTTGGAATACAGGAAAATATATTTGGGAACGTTCAAATTATTTGGTTTCACATTAAGAGTTGTTTTATGTACTTTTCTGAGTAGGTCAATTGTATATCCACAGGTCATCGCTATGTTTAGAATGAAATCGTAAACTGAATATCATTTCTAATTAGTTAATTAAATACGTACGTACCTGTTTTCTGTCTATATTTATTTCACTAATGATGTATTTCACTTGGTACACAATATTGTTCTCGGGCATAAACAATCTTTGTTTACGGTTAATTATAATATCTCATTGTTGAAAATTTAATGAATCTGAGAAAACAAAAGCAATTGTAACTTACGTTAACGTAAATGGCATGTTTTACCAGAGAAACGAAAATCCGTAAAATAAAGATATTTTGATAATGCAACAATTTATTGCATAGTTAAACAAATTTTCATAACAAATTGTATGTGTTCATGGGTAGTAAAATATATACAGTACAAATAAAAATAAAATGCATAAGATATATATACAATAAAAAAACTCGACGTTTTGCCACTAATGTACGGGGCTTCTTCAGGAGCAAACGGGGTATCTAGAGAAGAGGGGAGGGGTTACCAGAAGGTCACCGTAACTAATAAACCACGCTAGAGGCGAAAACTTTCTGGTCTTATAATCTGATAAGAATAAAGAAGGACATTGTGAATAGTTGGCGTATACCTTTGTTTTCTATATTTCTTTGTATACAGGGTGACCCATTAGTGTGTGGAAGTGCAATAACTTACTTAGGATAAATTATATAAAAAAAAAATTAAATAGAGGTTGTTATATTTCCGCAGATACATATCTAACATATTTTGAGATATACAGCCTAAGCGAGACAACATAAAGTAAGCTTTTTTTAAATAGAACACCCTGTATGTTTGTTTACCATAGAAGTCAGTGTAAAATTCTGCACCTAGCCCTGTGTTTTCTTTTCCCATAAATTGCGACGTTGCCCAGTTGAAGCGAAAAATATTAAGATTTGACGAAAATTGGTGCGCCATAAATGCTGCCTAGTAAACGTTTTATTAGTGATAAGCAAGTAAACTTATTTGGAAAGTACGAAGGTAAAAGATGGCTGAAATATTTGAACCGAGTAGAAGTTTCGTTTGGGGTGCGGGGTGTTTTTTAGAGCATTAATTCAGGAGATTTCAATTAACAAAAACTTCATTTTTTTAAATGGAACACCCAGTAAATTATTATACCATCTTATAAAACTATTTTATTCCTTTAAATTATGTCTGTATAATGTACTCTCTAAAATTGACCATTTTTAAGAAAATTGCATTTTTTGTTTATGATTTAACAATATTCACATTTTTTTAACAAGTAAACTCTGAACGTGACGTTTAAAATACTAGTTCTGGCATTTTCACATTTTAAGTCAGAGAGATTAGTTAGTATCTACACGTATTAACTATTAAGAACGTGAAAGCAATCGAAATCATGAATTTTCCGATAGAAGACATGACAAATATGATTTTTGTACTGGGTGAAAGTGATAAAAACTGTTTACTCGCACAAAGGATTTATCGACAGAAATTTCCTGATCGAAGACAACCAAAAAAAGAGACATTGGAAAATTTGCTTCAACGATTTATCAGAACTGGTAGTGTAGCTTACGAAAAAAGCGAAGGGCTGTATGTCACAGGACAACGAGATATCTGTAATGTTAAAAGTTACGGAAAAAGCCCGAACCCCAAACGAAACTTCTACTCGGTTCAAACATTTCAGCATTCCTTTACCTTCGTACTTACCAAATAAGTTTACTTGCTTATCACTAATAACGTTTACTAGGCAGCATTTATGGCGCACCAATTTTCGTCAAATCTTAATATTTTTGCTTCAACTTGGCAACGTCACAATTTATGGGAAAAGAAAACACAGGGCTAGGTGCAGAATTTTACACTGAATTCGATGGTAAACAAATATACAGGGTGTTGTATTAAAAAAAGCTTACTTTATGTTGTCTCGCTTAGGCACATCTTGTATATCTCAAAATATTTTAGAAATGTGTATCTGCGGAAATATAACAACTTTTATTTTAAAAAAAAATTATATAATTTATCCTAAGTAAGTTATTGCACTTCCACACACTAATGGGCCACCCTGTATGTATTTTTATGACCTTTTTGTACTTATCTTATTTTCCTGATATTTTTTCCACTTCTAGGTCAATTACAACACTCTAATTCAAGATCAAATTTATTGCGTAATAAATAAATAAATTTGATCTTTATTTGAATTAGAGTGTTGTAATTGACCTAGAAGTGGAAAAAACATCAGGAAAATAAGATATATTTCTTTGAAAGTTTCGATATGATTCAGTCAGATTCTCCTATGCATTATGCCATTGCGGATGATCTTACCGACATTTAGAACTCACTTATTTGTGTTTAATTAATGTTGGTTTTAAAACCCTTTTTGCCTATTTTGTTAATTTGTGGTGGATGTAGCTAGTAGCTATGGATGTAAGCTTTGTTACATTATCTCACTGCAAGGTAGTATTGCAGTGTTAACTGTTTCACAACAACGAATCTTATTCGATCGAGAAACCGCTCCAAGCGACGCATGTCATATCACGGTGAACGTTCTACTGTGATCACTGGGCCAGTTGAAAATGTTTTTTGCCGAAAAACTATTAGTTTAGTTCTTTTTTTAGCATAATCCGCAGGCATCATCCAAATTAACAAAATTGTTGATGAAGTGATACACTCAATTGTAATTCTCTTATAAGGTATACATTTGATATTTTTGGTTTGGCTTTTTTTTGTTCTTGGTGTATGCTACTTTCAACTTTTTGTAACTATTTCAGAAAGTATAACATACGTATTCGTTTTTGTAAATTTAATTTGAAGTCTATTAGTATGTAAGGATGATAAAAATCTCATATAAATGATCTTTGAAACTATGTAACCGTACGTATTTCAAATGTTTAATATTGTTCACATATTATCTAAGAATTAATATTTAGTCTTATTATGTTTGAAATTGTACTAAGTATACATTTTAAGATACAGTCAAAATTGTATTATTATCATATTTTTGCAACATGCTATATGAAGACCTCTGTATCGTAAAGTTGTATAACAAAGAAAATACTCTGTCCATTATGTTACACACTTTCATAATTGTTGTGTTATATTAAAAACATACTCTTTCCAAAGTGATTAAATATTGTATTGTATATTTTCAGTAATTTGTTAATAAAAGTATACAAATAAACAAAGAGATTGTTTGTATAACGTTTGCATACTAAAAAGAAAAAAACAAACTAGTTTGAGAAGTTGTTTTTTTTTTTTCTGTCGTTATTAAGTCGTCCCACTAATACTTGTTCTTGTTTTTTTGCTTTAAAACGCTGCTATTGGATTCGTTTCAAAGTAAGAATTCAGCATGCACCTTAATGAATTATAGCGTATATAATTAATTCTCGATTATAATTTAGGAAAAACTGAAACAAAATACAAGACTCATCTGTTCAGATGTGAAAAGTGTACGAAAGGATTTTCACGAAGAGATCACCTGAGAACGCACGAGAAGAATATACACGGTGAAGATGCTGGCCCGTTTGCCTGTATAATATGCTCTCAGTTGTACAAAAACTCCGAAAGTTTACGTAAACATATAGCGAAGTTCCACTATCAGAAGGTGCACGATATGCAACAAAAAGTGCCGGTCAACGGTTGACGTACTTGGGAAAATCTAACCAGGATATTATTTTACGTACTGCTTACGTTTGTTGGCGGTATATATTTTGTTTACCAAAGCGGATATTTGGCATCGTTGCATATTAATCCAAGATATTTGAAATAATGTCCGAGTTTAAAAGTATTATTTACAATATATACAATTACACCCATAAGTATGATAGACAAATTACTGATTGAAATTTAATTAAATTTATATAGTATACAACTAGTACCAGTAGTATTTCTATAAATTTATTTAGGAACTCTAAGCTACTTATTAATTCCCATGAGATTGTGTTACTAAATCTATTTTTTATTTTGTTGTATTACTCTGTACAAATTCTTATTTAACTTGTGAGTTCATGGAAAGATTTATATGCATTAATTAAATTTATTATAGAAAAATTATCACTAAGATTTTCGTTTACTGTTCGTTATACATACATACTTGTTGGTTACTTATATTTCCTTTTGTTTTGTCTCTCGTCGTATGTAATGCATGGAATTTTGTGTAATATGGGTTCTGCGCTAATGATTTTCTCAATTAATTAGTCATTGCTCATTATATCAATTGAATAGGTTTCTTTTTTTTTATATAAGTTAACATTGTTTGGAAGAGTGTGTATTTTCTTTAGGTTTTTGTGCAACATCTATATTTATGTATTAGCAGTGAAAATACTCTACATTGTCCTCAGAAGCTAAAATAATACGTCAGAAACATTTTGTTGTGGAAACCAGTTATTTTTTTTTGTAAAGAATAAAGGTACGAATAGTAAAAGATTAGTTGTAACAAATACTGTTTATCAGCGTGATCATTGTTTTCCATAGTTGGCAGTCGCGCGGTCACTATGAATATTTTTGCGTAAGCTATTGTATTTTCTAAATATAACATCTTCACGAATGCTTGTACTATGTTATATCGTTATTACATCTATTTATACAGTATTACTGTATTGAATGCTTATGGAAATAATTTTATATATTGTTTGGTAATTATGTATTAATAATAAATACAGGAAAAACATGGATCTCCCGTTCTCTTTTTCAATAATTGATGACTCATATACGTGGACTTTATCGTTGAGTTGAATTATAAGTAATTTGCTGAAGAATATAAATCTAAAGCCGTAGACAATTTACCTCAATTTTTTTCAAACTTATCAAACACATTTGTGCATTTGTATTTCTGACGTTAATGGTAATATGTGGTGCAAGGAAGGATGATCTTATGCTATAACCCTTCACTCCCCTTCTCTCTATTGAATTTTTATCTCTACTCTGGGAAATACCTTCCTTATGCGGTCGTGCATTTTTTCGGTTAATATGATTAAATACAGCCGATTTAGTATAGTATAGACAGAAAACTTGTGTCCTTGAAAAAAAACTAGAAAAATAGACAACTTACTACAAAATACTAATAGTTGTATTTATTTAAGAATTAAATTTGCCATTAATACAACCACACACGCGACCTTTCGATAATAACTCCATTCTTCAGTATTGCACATTTTCTTATATTACTGTGTTGGTTAAAGACCAAGAATCATCAAGAAAAGCGATTTTCTTGGAAGTCCTATACGTCCGATCTCATTGTGTTGTCAAAAGGACGTTAAATACACGTCTACACCGATGAAATAGACCACTCTAACTAGCTTGAAAAATGTATCAGCTAATTATATTCTTGTCCAACAAATCCGTATTCTTTACATATATGTATTGTTATCCTGTTTTGCTATAGATAGAGTAGTTTTCACTTCGTGCTCTACTAATCATGTTGGCAACTTTGCTGGAATGACTCTAAACGCTGATATTGCATTCTGCTGCTGGTTATATGATAATGTTGATATCACTCATCCAAGTAACTTATTTAATGTGATGGTGTTCAAGGTTCGCCATTTGCTCACAGTACAAAAAGTAGATATGCATATGCGACTTAATGACCATATGTGATGAATATACAGGGTTTCCACGGCCGAGCGGGACATAGGGGAAATATATACAATCGGTTTTCGGTGAATATTATCTCCCTAATACTACTTCACCAAAATTTGAATGCCATATATTATAATTGGGCTAACGATGCACATTTCCACAACCATAGTACAAAGAAAGGCATTTTAATAAAGCCAGAAAATTATTATTTTTGAATCTATTGCACGTGAATTTCTAATAAGGCTGTTAACATATTTTATGAAAGGACTGCAAGCGGCCGTGGCGCAAGGGTTTACACAACGGCTTAATAACGCAATGCACGGATTGTTTAGGGTTTGAATCCCTACAGATCAATTTAGTTTTTTTATCTTCAACAACAATGATTTTTACAATAACAAAAATGATCTAGTGCTATTATGTGTTTCGCTTTTCAATTAAAAATTAAAAAAAAACAAAATTCATCTGTCGGGATTCGAACCCTAAGCAATTCGTGCATTCCGTTATTAAGCTGTTGTGTGACTTCTACGCCATGACCGCTTGCAGTCCTGCCACATGTTAACAGCCTTATTAGGAATTCACGTGCAATACATTTAAAAATAATAATTTTCTGGCTTTATTAAAATGACTATCTTTGTACTATGGTTGAGGAAATGTTCATCGTTAGCCCAGTGGCATATGTGGCATTTAAATTTGGCTGAAGTAGTATTATGTCCTACTTGGCCGTGGAAACTCTGTATAGTAAACCCTATTCAGTGCTAAATTGTATGAGAAAAACAAAATTCTCAAATTGAACCAGTTTTCATTGAACCAGTTAGATGGCTTTATTTTCTAAATAAATGATGATAAATTGACAGATTGTTTAGTATTCATTAAGGAATTGGTTCGTAGTAATGTAATTATTAGTTAGAAAGTAAGAAAATCTTCTACTTAATATTTAAAGGTTCCTATTTTGATAGTATACTAAATCAAAAACACTTTATTTCTGTCACAGGCTCTACAATTCACGATAATAGTGACGTGCATGGACTTCTTATGACAATGTAATTTCTTATTCTGGATGTTTATTTTTTGTTTTGTTTTGTTTTTTTTTAATAATATTAACTTGATAATTTATTTGATTCAGCTATACTGTATTGGCACCACTTGCTAAATCTTTGGACTTAGGATTGCCTAGAACTAGTATTTGTTAGCCATTTGTCAGCTTCTTCCAGTAAAGGTTCTTTTTCTTCAAAATCTTTGGTTTCAAAGTTGTTTTTGTTAACTTATGTTTTGTAAAATTCTTGAATTTATACATATGGTGCTGACGATTGGCTATCTTCAGGAAATGTGATCTGTTCAAGATTGTCCTGCTGCAACTGTGACACTTCATTTCTATTCTTTGGTTGACTTTCATTAGGATATCCAAATCGTTTAAGCTTCACAACATTGAAATTAAAAGCTTGAAAGTCCCCTTTTGAAGAAATCTTAAATGTGGAAAATTTACACTATACAGTATTATAGGGTAATAGTGGCTCAGGAAAGTTTCATTTGTTCGTTTTTTTGATTCTTGTTGGGAATTTTATTTTAAACATCTTCATTAAGCTGCAGCTTTTGATAATTCAAAACTAATGTTCTAAACGCTGGTTCCTATTCCGCTTTTCTAAGGTTACAAATTATAAATAATCTTATGAAATATCTAGTACAAGTTTTAGTCCTAACGAAAAAATGTTTATAATTCCACTCAAAACGATATTAAACTGTGTTCAGCATTTGAAATGGTGTATGAATTAATTCAATATATTTCTGTACATTGTACGTCTTGCGCTTTTTGAATTATTGGTATTAAGTTTATTTTTCAATATAATTTTAGGATATACATATATGGTGATAACATGTTCGCGATATGTTCAGACTAATTTTAGAGAAACAGAAGACCGGAATCCTATAAACACAATATTATATATCAACACTACATCTTCTTGCCAAGATAAAGACATGTCCCCATGCAGATAATATTGTATGTGAGCATTTTACTGTATATATTTCATATTTTGGTTAACGATATGCACCATTTCAGATCGTGAACGTACTATCGAATTGAAGTGACGGGAGTAATACCTTTTTTGCAATCTGAATTTGTTGTTTTTTTTAGCTGCTGTCTTCGATTACCATGTTATTTATATGCTTAATTTGTAATCATGATTATTTATATAAGAATTATAAGAGTGTATGTTACCTTTGAAAAGTTTGAAGTATTTTATTCAAATTGATATTAGGTTTTTGATTTAAAAATAATTCGTTTAAATCTAAGAATGTTTATATTTTATGAATATTGTTTGATAAATGACATTTTACTGTAGTTGTTTCTTCTTTTCTCTCTTTTTAGTATTAACAATTGTTGTTTGATATCATGTTATTACATTTAAAATATGTATATTACATATTACCGTTTTACACTCATTTTTTTACATCAAATATATTTATATTTAAATTGATTTATCGTGTTTTACCGTTTTATATTAGCATGTCTTACTTTTATACAAAATTCTTACATTTCACAAAATATCTGCATCATTGTACACAGTTCAACATCAAGATCTTTTATCAATCTATGAAGACTTAATAAAAATCAAGAGGTGTAATCAAAAACTACTGACTGTTCTCTGAAGGCACGTTTATATTTCAATGCCGGTTTTACAGTCCATTTGTTACGAGTACATCACTGTTATGTATCTACATATTTACGACACAATATACACATATATAACCTGCAACTAGATATGTACTTGGTTCTTCATATATTGCAGAGTGTATTGCCTGTGGTCATTATGTTGGACTGTATATGTTAGCTTTTTATATACAACACATAAGAAACATTTGTATGGATCTTAAGAGCTAGTCATTGCGAATAAATTAAGCAGTATGAATTCGTTTAATTAATAAGCTTCACATGTTTTTTTTTTAAGATAGATCGTAGATGGTATTCTTACTTTGATATATCGTTATTGTATAACTTTTATATGATTTATATTAAATTTTTTAAAAAGTGCCTTAGAATACTGTTTATTGTAGTCATTTAAATAGTTTCGAAATAAATTATAGTTACAAGTTGCGCAATTTTGTTTTTCTGACGTACCTGTGCTTGTATGACTGTTTCAGCAAACTGTTTGAGTGATTGACAAGTGGTTTTGTGCGAATATCAGACGATAGAAATGGCATGTTACAACCTGATAACGACAGTACGGTATTAATTTTAGGGACGGTTAAGCCCGCTTTGCGCAATAGAAATTGCACGCAATAAAAATTGCATAATTTTAACACCGCTTCACAGTTAGCAATCCTATGCGCAATACGCTGCAATTATTTTGACAAAAATAAAATCACCAAAAAAGATTACCAGAATTGCGTCTTGCGTGCAATAAAAGTAGAACAGGTGCAATTCCGTGCAATGCGAGAAGAATTGCACTCAGCTGATCTAAATTAATTGAATGCGCATGCGTACAATTTCTATTGCATGCCATTTTTATTGCACGCAAGAAAAGTTGCGAACTGTAAAGCGGCCTTTACGAAGTATTCCGCATTTATTTATATACATACAGAGTAACAGAACAGTTTTCTTGTTAATTAACATGAGGTTTGATCTTGGAATCATTCTTTTGATTCTGCTTAAAGATTGGAGTAAATAATATTTCAGCTATGTTATGATTAGTGGCATAATGGTGACAGAATTGCAGCATCTTGGAGTATGTGCCCAAAAAAACAAGCTGTCGATGATTTAGTCTCTTGCTGCGACATTCCCGATAGGTGTGTGAAAACAGCCTTGGGCTTACAAGCTAGATTTTGCGTGCCGAATGCTACTTGAATAGAATATTTGTTGGATAGCAACAACTATGAAGAATATCTGCCATAACCACTGAACAGACTCAAATTAATATATATTACATCGGGAATTTTTAGATGTTTTTCTAGTAGAACATGCACAACATTGACATTTAGGGGGAATGTCAGATGGTAGCCAGTGGACGGTGAAAGAAAAAATAATTCTAGCATAGACTATAGATGAATGTCAGAAACTTTACCAATCAATGAGAACTCTAAATGAATATGTACGAGTGAATAATTTTAACCATCTTTTCGCAGATTTACAGTTAAAATTGAATAAATTCATTGAATTTTTAAACCTAGGTGGGTTTGTTCACGGCTTGCATCACAGTTTACTGGTTTTCAAAACAATGTGTGTTTCTACTTAACTTTTGATTAATACCTTCAAGTTTTAAAATCGACTATTGTAAGCTGTAAAAATGAATTGATAGGGTTTACAGTAATTCAACCAGTTCTTTTACGTAGAAAATATTCGGGCAATAGGAATCAAAATTGTAATCTTATAGTGAAAACGGAAAATATGGTCCGTATGACATGAATACATTTCCAAATTAAAAGCATTTTTAGAGGAACTTTTAGAGCTGGCTCGAATTTGTGAACGAATTTTCCAGTGAAAATATATATAAAAGGACAGAATCATCGCAGACAGCAGTGTTATTACAAAACGAAAAAACCTTTATTGTGGATCAATATTGTTAAAATCGATCCTTGGCATGTAAATAAAGTCAAGGTCACTGGATTAATTAATCGCCATCAACAAAAAAAAAATAGAAGTGGTTCGATCTATTTAGCGCTGTGATTAAGCATTTCGAGAAGCTGTCGCAAGCGATTTGCATCCATTGACTCAAGAACTGAAACTTATCGACCGCGCACAATGGCGACATTTTATTGAATGAATTATAGAACAAGTGAATTCTGATCTTTTGGACAAAATTATATTCAGTATTGAAGCTTATTTTTATCTAAGTGCTGATGATGTTTGTTAACACGACGCGATAATTTTTCCTGTCTAAATAGCAAGATATGGATGTGAACGGCATGCGGTTTCAACAAGACCACGACAAAAGCTGTATTCAAGAAACAGTTTAAGATGATGGATGAGTCATTTCCACATTGTATATTTTCCACTTGAAACGTGCATAAACGAAATTCAGATATGTATACAAAGCTGTCATGGAAAATTTCGATAACACAAGTGTGTACGTGTTAGTAAAGCAGCGGAGGCTATTTACCGGATTTTTTTTCTAAATCTGTGGACATATAATTCATTTATTTTTAAAGTAAATTATTAAAATTACTAAAATGGTTTCAGCTGGAAGATACATATTAAAGATTTACGAAAATATATAATGGTTGTTCTTTGTGCTGCTGTGGTGACTTCAATAGTTTCGGAAGTCGTATCGATGCGACTAGGATTTCCAAAATGGTTTGCGTTTATTAAATTAGTGTATAGTAGTATAGTATCAATAATAATAAATTATTGAGGCTTAATTCATCTTATGTTTGTGTGTGTGTGTGTTTCTTATTTTTCGAGTATTACCTATTCTACCTACTGAAAATAATATGCAAATTACTTTTCTAGATTAATCCTTGGATGGAAGACCAAACCCATTTTTTATATTAGTGTAATTTGTTCTTAAATGAACATTACAATCGTTTTGTACTTTTGATGTTTTAATTCGTTTATAAATAAACCGATTTTATGAAACCATTCTCTTATTTATTTTTTTACCTTTGGTTTACAATTATTTTTGTAAATATCTTCTATTACAAATCATTGGTGTAACCTTTAAGACTGCATTTAAATGAAGCGATATACAGAATCTTTACAACATATTCTAATACATTTAATTTTAGTTAAGTATAAAATGAATTCTTTCATGTATCGATTTGTTATTTTTATGTAGTTCAATTTTATGCATTATCACATACATTTAAATACAATCTTAGGGTTTCTTTTTATTGCTGGGTGATCTGGTTTCTATGTATATACTTCAAACTAAACGCTATTAAGGTAATATAATACTATACGTGTATTTTTTGATATTAGATCGTCTCCTTTCAGATGGCGTTTCGTTCGGAAAGGATTCAAAGTCGTACGTCTATTGTCCCTATTGCTACCGCAAATTCGTCAACCGATATAATCTCAAAATACATATTCGAGATAAGCACGACATGGACGACGCCAATCTTGACTGTGTTGTCTGCGGCAAAAGGATGAGAAACAGAAGTTGCCTGCGTGTCCACATGTACCATCACCGTAAACAGCAGCTCCAGCTCGAGGATACCTCAATAATGTAACGATATGCATATACAGATATACCAAGGTTATTATCAATACCGTGAAACTAAAAAGTATAATTAACATTATTAATTTAACTTTAGATTGGAAATTTTATTTCTTTACGATAAATTCTTTGGTTTGGAGATTGCATAGAAAGTCCGGACTTAAACATATTTTTAGTTCTGTTTTTTTTACATATATATCTATTTATTTTGGTTACAGTAATAGTAATATATTGACTAATTTAGTTTTTAATGATATGATTTATTTATTTACTGAAGGAGTTTATTAATTGTCGTATTATCAAATTAATTAGGTTGTATACTATTTGAATTCTCTTATAAATTCGAGTCACTCTTTTTTTTAATTTTCCAGATTTATTTGTTTGAGGTTGAGTTACTTTGAATTTATTTTCTATCCAATTGGTGGTATTACATCGAAACTAAAATTAGAATCAAAACAATCAGTTCGTGGCGTTCTTTTGTAGCATAATTGCAAGCTAGTTACACAGCGCATTTTTTAAATAGCTTCTTTTAGAATTTGGTACTCAAAGTTTAGATTTTATGTGAAAGTATCAAGAGATAATAAAGTTTAATTAAAACTTTGAATAACTAATTTGTTAGTTATTCAATAATAATAATAATATAATGCCTTTAAACGTGCCCCTGTAAAAGGAAGCAGCTGATTTAATTTTTGCACTGTTTTAATAGTTTATTTCTTCTAAATTATTTATTAAGTACAGTACGGACATTCTTAATAAACATAAACTCATAGGTCGATAAATCCAAGTCCTTGAAATAATTAATCCTCGAAATTGGAGGAAAATTTATTTCTAGCGAATCAAGTTTGGAAATGATTATAATCGATAAGAGTTGAATCTCGAAAATAGACCGATTTATTTCATTTATCTATAGCCATCATGTTCTGAATTGGTTTGCTTATGAATCCGTTTTCGTGTGATTCTGTCAATTGTTGCAATAAATTGTTATATAATCATCATTTGCTTTTTATCGTCTATCTAGGCAATTAAAGAACATAAATTCATATAAATCTGGCAATAATGTCAGATGCAAAAACTCATTTTTACTGATGTCATGTGATTTTACGGATGTCTGTTTTATATGCTACCTCACGAATTTTTACGTAATTTCAAACTTTACAGTGGATGTATCCACATTTTTTTTGGACGCCCACTGTGGGGTGTCTATTTTGGGCTCGAATTATTACGTTCCAACTCAAAAACACTGTTTTTAATCAATAATGAAAGAGCTTCCTTCAACAATGTCAAATATAACTTTGTTTTGGGTTCGATTATTGCTAAACTATTCAAGCTGACATGTCTTTATATATTGGGAACTTCTTTATTATAATTCAGAGACACCGACAATTATTATAGTCGAACTAATTTGCAGCACCATTCTGCCATTTATAATATTATTTTAAAGATTGTGATTAAACAAGAATCACTGAATTTGCAGATATGCATAATCTTTACCACTCTGTAATTAAAATAAGAACAACGAAAAATAATATTAAATAGATTCAAATTTAATAAGAGATAGCGCTATTATATTAGCTGTTGTTTTAAACAACGCAATTGAATATTTTCAAAAAAATGAAAAAACAGTTTCAAAATCAACGATTCAAGGATCACACAAAAATCACGAAAAAATATGCAAATTTAAAATAAAAGTAGATTTTAGATCAATTAGGTGTGCACCATCATATTTGTCTACGGACGAAGGATTCTGAATTTATTTAAAAAAAATACTAGTAACTTTACTGTTTCACCCCAACCTTTTTTTTGTTTTTTTTTTCTTATTGCGGACATTTATTTGAGTAATCTCATAAACAAGAAATTTAAAATAATACGTGCTTCTGTCATACATTTATCTTCATTTTTACGTTTTTGTACATTGTATAAATTCCTAGAACGTAGTAGTTACAATTTACGGAGGTTATAAACAATAAATTCATATACCTCTTAGTTTTCTTAAAAATTGTAAAAAAATTAAAAGAACTATAAATAGATTAAGAACAGATGTTATTCGATTGCTATACATATTTTATAGTAATAGCATAGTGAGGTTTATCATAGATGATATTATAAACAAGTAAACAAAACTTCATTAGGTTTGCTCCAACCACCTCTTATGACCGTAACATTATCGTACAGTACTTGCGCAGTATGAAAATTGCGTTCCATTTTCACACTGCGCAAGTACAATAAGGTGGTTGGAACAAATCTATTGATGTACGCACAAATTTATATAGTATTAATGTTGTAAAGATATTAATTTTGTTATTGTATATTTGCAATGTTTGTAGTTTCCTATATGACAATTGCTAATGTTAATATTTTTGGTGGGTATTTTCGTTAAAACTTTCTACAATAGCTTTATCTGAAGAAAAAGTAGATAGAGTTGCTAGTGAAAATTGACGGTATTATTCACTTATACAAGCTTGTAGATTATTTACGTATCCTATCCATCTGGACCCTCTGGTAACAGTAGCTTGCATACCTGGTTTGTCAAATCTAGTTTAGCATATTTCGTTTTAAATATAAAAAATATCGTGTGTGATCTTAATATATATATGTATATATATATTTTTACACGAGCTATCGTGGTTTATTTGATTTTGTATTGAAGTATGCAGTTAAAATACTTGCGTTCAAATCCTTTACATTGAATATTTTGAGGTTGTATATATGTCATTTTTGGATATAACACCTGTAACAGTAATAAATTTAATAACTACCTAAAACGCAGCAAATACTTTTTAAAAATCATTGCTAATATAGTAGTAGGCCGTTTTTTTGCTTAATATATATACTGTCCGACACATTATCAAGAATTTTTTTCTCATTCATCTTGGCTTTTTAGCGAAATATGCGTCAGAAAAAGAATATTAATTGTTTAAGCTTTGTGTGGCATAATATAACGCTGGCGCTAGATATATATATATCATTGATTTTAGTATTGGATGAAGTACAACATACTTACAGTGTTACCTCCGTAGCTAAGTGCTGAGCAATTTTGTGTAAATAAATAAGTTCATGTTCGGAAAACTTGCTAGTAAAAAATAAACCGAAATTTGCCGACAATATTTAGCGAGTATTATGCAATTGGTCAAACAGGGATCAAAGGATAATAAATTCATTACTTTACTATTTTTATGCTAGAAATCAACTTATTTGGTTATCAATGTATATGAATGTATACATCTACTATCTAATGCAAACGGTTAGTGTATTTTTTATTTCTGTAAATGTATCTGATCTGAAATACGAGTATTTGTTTATGTACTTCTTCTATTAAGTGCTTAAGTAACTTTATGTTAATTTTGTAACAACACATTTTATTTTATGGCAAACTAGAATAATTTAAATTGTTTTCTTTATTTACTTAACTGTAGTAAATATGTCAATATTGTGATATAGTTCCATTTATAATACTACAACTAAGGCACAGTGATAGAACTTAATTTTGTAATGCCGAATTGCATTTAAATAACTGGATTCTTATAAAAATCTCCCTAACTATTAGAACTGATATTCTGTCATTGTGTGTTATAGTCTTATCAATACGTTTTTACACCTCTCCTTTTATGTTTATATTAATTATTTATATTATTTACAAATATGTAGCTGTGCATACATTATAATTAAACCTTAAGCTAAACTGTGTAGTATATTTACTCGAACACATTAAAAAATACTTATGATTAGTAGCTTAAATCTGTGATGGTAATACCATTCCTGATATCTATAACTGTAAATATTCTCATTGGAACATTCCAATATAATGTAATGCCCTAGTATTTTTTCTATTGTATTTTATGGTTGTTACATTTGTATAACACGTCTTTAAATAAAGTAGAAGAAAATTCATGCAATTGTTTTAGTTATGTATAACCTTATATAATACATTAAATGATAACTGAGTTAAGATTAATTAAACACCAGCTGCAGTTTTTAATTCTTGTACGCACTTTGTAATTAGGGTAACTTCCATAATGTTTATTCACAGGAATTTAGCTACCAAATAACATATTTCTGGTAGACTTGTACAAAATCATGGCTTACTGCTACTTTGTTCCAGGCTAAATACGATTCGAATATAGATACAAGCAAAGTTGATTTGTATTTAGAAAAATCCTCAGGTCTAACAAGTTTTGTAAGAACCAAAGTGTACTTATTGATATGTATATATAGCGTGTGTAAAAATTGTCGCAAAAGCTATACGCAGCGACATTCTTCGTTCGTTTCTAAATCGAAAATCTCAATGGTAAAATATTGTATCATGCTTCATACGTCTTCACGAGGTTCACGAAGTTCGGTTTTTTAGTCTCTTAATAAGCGCTTGTGTTCCTTATTTGTCGGTACAGACAGCTGCAATTTTGAATTTAGAAAACTTTTTATTCTTAATTTATCGAAATTTTTTTTTTGTTATGGTAGAGTCTATTTTCAACATTTCTTCGTGAGCATCCTCTCTTGAAAGATACAATTGGCAGCGTTGTAAGACAATGTGTATGTTTTCTTATTTGGTTTCAATCAAAATCATTAGTGTCAAATTTTGACATTTATCCGGCAGTATTAGAAATTACACCGGAAAGGCTAGAACGAGTAATACAAACAATACCTCGTAGATTGCAACTGTGTTTACAAACGGACGGATATCAATTTGAACAGATGCGTACGTAATATTGATGCTAATTTGTTGCAAGAAATGCATTCGAAAAATCAAAACTACTATCTTTGTTTTAATAAAGTGTTTTTTTATTGCTTTGCCCTATGTATCAATTGTGTAATCCAATTTGTCGTTTGTAATTCCCGTTTGTCAATTTTGGCAAGTATTCTATCTATTATTACGGTAGTTTGAAACTACAGTGTTGCCAAATGAATGCTAGTTTCATGTGGTCCCCGAGGACGCATAAAGCATGATACGACATTTTACCATAAGAATTCTGTGTCAAATTCCAACAAACTGTGTCGCTACGGGTAGCTTTTGCGACAATTTATATACACCTTGTATAAGTACAGAGTTTTCATTTAGAATCGAAACCCACGTGATCTCTGACGTAAGATGACGTAAATAATATGTTGGTAAAACAAGAAATATCCCTAAGCTATCTAACCGGCCTAACCTTGAAAATTTGAAAGCCACAGTAAATATTTGTTTAGATAACAACTGAAACCACTTTCAAAATTTATTATAACTATTTTTCCGTTACTTAGTTGTGATTATTTACAATGTAAACCTAACCTGAAAAATTTTAATTTTCAATATATGTAAATAAAAAGTTCTGGGGAATTTTATTTTTAAAAATATGTATTACCATACTGTTAAATGGGTTGCATATCTAAAAGCGGTCACGTGGGTTTCGGTATTAAAAGAAAGCCGTTTATATTCGTATATCATGTAATAAATAAAAGATTTTTAATCATTCGTATACAAATATATATGTATATACAGCGTTAGTAAAAAGTCTTGGAACGGTCGAATAACTTTGTTATTTGAAAATTATGATTTCTGAAATTTGGTATGGGGGTATAGTTAATATAAATGCATTTTATGCAATACAGTTTATATTTTTTTCACTTCCGGTTTAATTGGCAATACGTCCAACTTTTTTTTTAACGAAACGCCCAGATTTTTTTAACACTTTTGAATGCAAAATAAAAAACTACTTTTAGGAAGTATTAAGATGTTAATTTTTATTCACAAGAAAACAGTTAAAAAATTAAAAAAGTGTCAGAAAAATCAAGATAGCTGTCTATTCAGGTTGCGATTACAATAATTGTTCAAAATGCTCTCCATTTACAATTTGACAAAAATGTAAACGGTCAGTAAAATTTCTTATTGAATTTTATATTTGTGATGCGATTGGCTCCTTGAACTATTCTCTCTTCCAATTGTTCCAGATTATAGGGACGATTTTTGTACACTTGACATTTCAAGTGACCCCAAAAGAAAAAATCTAATGGCGAGAGATCTGGCGAATGTGCTGGCCATTCGATTGCTCCTCTACGTCCGATCCAACGTTCCGGAAAAATTTAATTCAAATAATCGCGGACATTATAATAAGACCAGCCCAGACATTCACCTTTTGAGGACGCTGTGTATGGACTTTTTCAATCCAATGCGGATTTTCAATTGACCAGTAGCGACAATTATGTCTGTTCACAGTGCCGTTGAGACAAAACGTTGCCCATCTGACAAAAATGATGTGATCTAAAACATTAGGCGGCTGCTCGATCAATTCCGTCATGTTTGCCGATTAAACCGGTAGTGAAAAAAATATAAACTGTATTGCATAAAATGCATTTATATTAACTATACCTCCATACCAAATTTCAGAAATCATAATTTTTAAATAACAAAGTTATTCGACCGTTCCGGGACTTTTTACTAACGCTGTATATGTATGAATACACCACATTACACTACAAATAAGTTTTTAAATATAAATAAGGATTAGGTGGCAAATATTTCCTTACATCCGTTTTCTGTAAACGGGATATTTTGTTTAATAAATATTAGATAACATTCTGTATTTTACGTTAAATATATCATTGATGTGTCACCGTTCAAGCCACATCCTGTAGATATCAAGCGATCAACTTTATTTTATTATGTTATTTGGTGTTAATAAGAGAGCGCTTATTGGAATTATAATAGAGATATTTTAAAATGTTTTTTGATTTTGGTCGTAAAGAAGGGTTTCCAACCCAATATCCAGCACATCAAACGCCGGTTACTCTTGATATTTTGGAAGTCGGCGTAATTACAGCTTTTTTAATTTTGTACGTGTGTTTTTTGTTGGTGATTCCTAACAGAAATGCAAAAGTGGTAAGTAAAATATGTAAATACGTTTTTATTAAACTCTCCAGTCTTTATACTACTTGTAATAGATATATTTTTGACATATCTTGTTCTGATTCAGGTTGATTTAACATTTGCATTATCCGGCAAATTAAGTACTTATAGGATTGTTAACGACGTTACCGATAATTGCATAGTTCGCGGTTAATCGATTATATATAAATGTGAATTACTGTTGCAATTATGATTCTGTCTTTCATTTTTACAGTTTCGTTCAGCATTTATTCGTACTACCGTCAGCTTACTAATAGGACTGTTTATAATACGTAAAACATTACTTAATTATTCGTTATCATAATATTATTAAAAGTATCTAATTTTAGTTGGTAATATCGGACAAGAATGGGAAGTTGGGCATGCTTTTAGTAGAACGCCCTATAGGGTCGGAACACATAAAGAAATCAACGCTTCTATCGGGTTAAAAATAGGATTACGATCTATTAATGTTACCTTAAGAAGCACACCCGAACAAAGTAACTTGCCTAAGGAGATAATCAATTATAACGAAAGATTTTCATGGGAATGGGATCAGGGACGTTTTGGATTCGGACCTTATGGTAGACCTAATTGAAATAGTCTTACAGGAGATAAAATTTAGAATTGTTTTAGCTGGCCGTATCCAACGCGAGTTTCGTGAAGGCCAACGTATCGGTTTGCCACTACCAATCTTGTGGATAGTAGATTATTTTGTCATTGACGGTGAAGGGTTCAGATTTGGGAGATTTTATCGTACTGCGGGATGGTACGCACACATAGCTATGTGGACAGCCTTCCCATGTTGGATACTCGCTAATATTCTGTTCTTATCGGTAATACAATACGGTGCAATTTTTCTGGCGATTACTGGTGGACTTCTTTTGTTGGCAAATTTACTCTGGATTGTGATTTGCAATCCTTTAGCTTTAGAAATCCCATTTGAATACGACGTTTTAACCACTAAACTTGGAGTTAGTTATTGGCTTACATTTGTGACAGGTAATTCAACACATATTGTAAAGGTTCCATGATGTTTACACAGCAAATTGCTTTTAGGAATTGCTTGTTTAACCATTGCAATTATTATAACAATTTTGAATCGTACTCACGATAAAGAATTGTATCTATTTTTCGGAGTTGATAATTTGAATGATTATTATGAGTTGTATGGTAAGTACTGGTTATTCATTAATTGTTGTAACTCGACACATATGCAACCAACAATGACAGATTGGTACTGCTTCAACACAAATATCACTATTTGAAAATAGTTTGATAGAAATGATTTTAAAATTCATTTTAATTGAAACGTAAGTTATTTTGTTAAAATAATAAAAGAACTGGTCAACTGACTTAAACGGGAAATAAATATAAAACTAATGCTAACTGAATCTAATAAACAATACACAAAACTATCACAGGATCGCCAAGCCAAACGTATGTAACCAATATTGCAATAGGTCACGTGGGTTACAACCTTTTCTGAAAGGTCTGTATGTAAATTACATACTTATACTACTAAGTTTCACACCGGAATTTATTAAAACATGGTAATTAAATCGACGAAACAGTAAAAATTAATTTGAAAAGTTTAAAATTTTATGCACGGTCATGCTACGGTAATGGCAGTACCATGCTGCTATGCTATTCTCACACTCGTGTGTAAGCAAATTCATAGTGGTATACATATACTAAGGATTAAAGATGTTAATAAAAATTGGATAATTTTTTGCTAGGTAATGAAGAGGAAACTGCCGAAAAAGACGAGGATGTACCTGTACCAGAAATGAGGCAAGCAATACGTATGAATTCACTCCGCGGCGAATCAGTAGATGAAGAGTACAACGCTATTGTAGTAAATCCCAGGCCTCAATATAGAAGACGTTCTGTGTATCAACGCAAACCAAAAGCAGCGCAACCTAAGTTTGAAGAAGATCCCATATATGAAAATTTAATGAAGGGCGCCTATCCGGTTTAAATCATAATATTCAGTCATTGTATAAAATGCATATCTATTGCTCTTTTGTTTGTACATAAGGCTTCAAGTTTTATGGAATTAGCGTCGAATTTTTATTCTATATGATGAATGTTTTGCACATGTCCAATTAAACCAAATATATAAATGTTGCTGACGATGGGTTCCGCTAGCTAGTTGGGATTTTATTGAGGATACCGTTTTTGTTCCTTAAGTTAAACAACCACATTAAACGCTCATAAATCAGATCTTTTATTAGCCATTTTATGTAAAAGTATGTATTAAATTCCAGATTTTATAATAAAATATTTTAAACTGATGCTATTAAAATTTCTAAACGTAGTTGCCAAGTAAGATATGGATATATGGTTAATCAATGTTGGCATGTATTTTGCCAATTAAAAAAGAGCAGCTGGTGAGAAAAGTATTTCTGTCAGGGTTTCCCAAATAACATTCACAGGTTTATCAAACCACAGTACTATATTATAGTGCCATCCATCTGTTACTCATTTATTCACGTTTTCTCTAAATACTATACATAATTTTACAGTTGCAACATTCAGTTTGCACCATCTGCTTAGTGCTTGTGATTATAATACATACATATACATGGGCGTTCTGGCAAAGCACTACCACTATATACATATGTATGGTAATTTGAATATTATGGCAAAGTTGAATCTAGTAATAATTGATAAGGTACCAGCAGAAAGAGCTCGTTTGCCTTTTCACAGAATTTTGTACAAGCAATATTTGCTTGTATGATAATGATGAGCATATGCAATAGAAACTCAATGGCAGGATTAGTTGATAATCTGTTTGAATATTAGTTCCCAAATAACACTTCTGGACAATACACGGTAGGACAGACAACTACCACCACCTTTATGAAAGAGCACACTTGTTTTATATCTAAGATTATACAGGCTTATTCACGCTATACGGCACGGAATATTGTGGCGAAAATATGTGACTTTCAAAAAGTTTCGTTTTTGGGATATATGCATGTCTATTACGGGTACTTTTTAAAATTATTTTCGTATTATACAGGGTGTCCCAAAAGCTCTAAAAGTATCAAAGTTGTGTTTTTTTCTAATTGACCACTATGAATGTTATTGCATTTTTGGATTCTCCGGTCAAAATAAGTGATTGTTTTAATAAGGTTTATAATCCCTAAACCTTAAAGTTTTTGCGGTAATTTGAATTTTCTCCAAATCTAATCTTATTTGCAGATTTAAATACTTAAGAAGTATTTCAGTTATGGAAGCTAAATTTACAAGGAAGTGTACCAATAGATCATATTTTATATCCCAATTATAATAAAGTTGCCATCTTATACAGGATGTCCAAAAATTAAAAGTGATCAAGTAAGAACTTTAAGTGTCTATAACTTGATTAATTTAAATGGGACGCCATATTTTTTAACTTACCAGGAAATGTCCTTTTTAATTATCTATCGAATGGTATCATATATCAATACCAAAGTCTTTGTATGTTTACAGAATACGCCAAATAATAGTTTTCTGTACGATTTGGTGTTTTTTAATTGTTAATGTATCTAGATGCCTGTGGTAAAAATGTCAGATGATTTAGAATTATGTATAAGAATAATAAGGAAGAACATCTTTACAAGTTGAGAGGCTGTACAACGTTAGGAACAAAGTACGGAGGATGTAATGATTGTGGGTATAGCAGCCGGTTGAACGAACTAAATCGACTTTCTTGTCGCTAAGCTTTCGAAATTATTTTATTTCTTCATCAGAGTGACAAATGACGATCTTAAGATAAGTTGATCCAACATGTTAAAAAAGCATAAACCCGCCTAATAAGATATCAGAAAACTACACATTAAAAACCTCGTAAAAAGGTAATAATTACACGATGCAGAGTATACACATTAAAAAGGTATCATAGTGAATAAATGTAAAACGCGTGTTGAGCACGCTACAAGAACGTCTTTACAAGTATTCAGAAGCTTAGAATGTCATTTATAGTACAACATATCCAGACACTTACACTACGTTTTTGAAAACCCCTACCAACTCTGGGCAACATCTGTGGAAACAAAGTTTCAAAAGCTATTCTTATGCGTATTTCTATATCGTGTGGTGTCAGCGACGTATTATAAACAATTCCTTTTACGTATCCACATAAAAAGAAATCTAGGGAAGTTAAGACGGGATATCGTTATTATTTGAATATTGTTGTGGTGTTGCTTACTCACAATGAAGATTTACAAGAAAGAAGAGCGCATTAATATGATCTTTATTCTTGGAGAATATAAGCAACATTTTTCATTGGCTTCTCTCATTCTAAACCAGCCGTTTTTGAGAAACCAGTTTCAGGAAGTGGAGGCGTCAGTTCCATTACTAGAAAACCTGTTACTGAAGATGAAGACAAGGCCCTGTAACATCAGAGCAATCATGCATCAATGCCATTTTTAAAACAGGTAGATTGAAAGAATTTTTCAAAATTATCCCGCCAGATTCCCCGACTTAACTGCTCCAGGTTTCCTTATATACGCATACGTAAAAGGGATTGTCTATATTACGCCTCTGAGACCACCTCATATAGAAATACGTATAAGAAACACTTTTGAAACTTTAACCCCACAGATGTTGTCCAGAGTTGGCAGACGTTTTCAAAAACGAATATGTAACTGCCTGGAAATGGATTATTGTACTATAAAATACATTCTAAGCTTCTGTATACTTGTAAAGATATTCTTCATTATTCTTATACATAATTCTAAATCATCTGACATTTTTAAATACCACAGGCATTTAGATACATTAACAATGAAAAAACACCAAATCGTACAAAAAACTATTATTTCGTATTCTGAAAAAATACAAAGACTTTGGTATTGATACCATTCTGTAGAAATTAAAAAGTACATTTCCTGGTAAGTTAAAAAATATGGCATCCTATTTAAATTAATCAAGTTATAGACACTTAAAGTTCTTACTTGATCACTTTTAATTTTTGGACAGCCTGTGTAAAATGGCAACTTTAATATAATTGGGATATAAAATATGATCTATTGGTATAGCACGCGCCAAATACGATGGCGGGCGGTGGGAGTAAGTTCGCGCAGCATTAGAAATAGTGGGAAGCTGTTGTAATCGGTTTTATTAAATTTGCGAGAAACCATAGGCGGCGTAACGTCACGTGCGTTTAGGTGGGCGTGCCTCTTTTCAAAAACGACTACGGCGCATCCCCACTGCTCGCCATCGTATCTGGCGACTGCTATACACTTCATTGTAAATTCCGCTTCCATAACTTAAATACTTCTTAAGTATTTAAAATCTGCAAATAAGATTAGATTTGGAGAAAATTAAAATTACCGCAAAAACCTTAAGGTTTAGGGATTATAAACTTTATTAAAACAATCACTTATTTTGATCGGAGAATCCAAAAATGCAATAACATTCAGTGCTCCATTAAAAAACACACAACTTTGATACTTTTAGAGCTTTTGGGGCACCCTGTATAATATGAAAATAATTTTAAAAAGTTTCCGTAATAGACCTGCATATATCACAAAAACGAAACTTTTTGAAAGTCACGTATTTTCGCCACAATATTTCGTGCCGTATAGCGTGAATAACCCTGTACTTACAGGTATATTATTACAACCATTTTTAATACCAGTACATCATAGCATTTGAATTATTGCAAACGTATTTATTGTGTAGTAAGTATAAAACAGTGTATTTTGGAAATTTGGACCATGCAAATATTATTGAACAAATAAAATATGACTTAATATTATTTGAAAGGGTATTGGAACTAACTTGCAACTTCCAGGTGTATTACTTTTTTGAATATTTTCTAAATAAAATTTACCCTGATAAGAAATAAGATTAAATTTATTAAGTACATATCTGTTTGTTGCATGCATATGATTTATGCATATAACAAATAATAAATCAATAAAAGCTTGAAAAATATAAACACAAAATATATTTTCACTTTATGCACTAGGCAATGACAAAAAACTAGAAGTTAATTCATTATCAGATAAGCTAGGTGTGATTGTATTATCAGTTTTACTCCTTAAATTGAGTTGTGTATTTTTAATTTTCCAATTATTATCACAATATGGATCTCTTGCCAAAGCGAATACATGTTCAAAGACACCAACACATAAATTGTTTGAATGTAGCGTACCACAAGCTAATACCATTACCAATCCATGCGGATCTAATCTACCTTGAATTCCTTCACTATTCAAATTAGGGTTGAAAAATAGATTATGTTCTGTTTTTGTTTTAAAAAGAACCTCTACTATAGGTTTTGGTGATTCTATTTCTTCGGTGATCTCTGCATTATTTGAAATCAGATGCAACACTAATCGAGCATCAAGATAGAAATGATCTGGGTCTATGTATTCATTACTATTCATCATTTCGTAAAACCATTGCGCAAATTGTTTTGCCATAACATTAACATTACTCTCCGTAGACTTGATTTCTTGTTGGTTACTTATAATTGTAGCAGGCTTTAAGTCTTCAGCACTTGCTTTTATATCTTTAAATATTGGTAAATTCCAGATTTCACAAACTTTTGCGACTAGTTTATCTTTTGTTGTAGGTAACTCCACTGTTACATTTCTATCATGTAAATAATTAAATAGTACATCTCTTGTAACAACACGTCTTTTTAAAATACTTAATATATCAGGAGAATACTTTAATATCACTTCTATCGCATCTGTAAGGCAAAATATTAATTATTCTCCAATAACGTATAAGTAACTAACCTTGCCTGGATTTTCTCTTTTCTTTTAATAACCCTTGGGTAACAGTAGCTGTTAATCCTTGTAAATCTTCTGAATTTAAGGTTTTTAAAAGATCTTTAATGCCCTGCAAAGCAAGTGCATTCGACATGTTGAACCCATAAAATTTTCCTTTTCTCTGTGATCTAGGAAAACGTATAAGTGAGACTAAAATTAAGAATTTAATGAAAAAGCAACATCTACTAACTACCTTTTAATTTGTTATGTTTTGCATTCGATTTTTACTTTTTCGACACAAATTTTCATGTAATGTAAATTTTATTAATGTAAATAAATTGCCTTCCACTGCCATCTATTATAAATTGGTATAAACAAACGATGTAAATGTCAACCGAAAATAAATGTCTATTCTCCATTGAAAAAGACATCGTTGTACAGAATTCTACATTCTAAGCAAATTTTTGACAACGTGATTAATACATTATTATTTATTTTGAAATTACCTATTGTGTTAGATAATATGACTGTCCTTTAATGTAATTGGCGTTGTAAACATTTTTTAATTATATAAGTTTTTTATCAATGTTTATAATTTGATTAGTCATATCCATATGTATAGAAGTGGTATAGAATTTCTGCTTTATCGGTAATTTTTGTACTAAATCTATATCAATCTAAAAGTATGGTTATAAATTTCATAATGTTAGGCAAAATAGTTCTTTAATTAAAAGTATTGGTTTATACATTTTGATATGGCGCATCGGTTATTGAGTACTAGCAAGAAGTTAGAAAGGTTATTTCAAAAAAACTTTAAACTATACAATGTAGAAACTATAAAGGTAAGTTATAACAATTTATAACCTAACTATCTTAACTACCCAACTGTACGTTTTTCAGAACACATCGACTTTTAATAATATATTAAACGAATTTAGGTTGTTTTGTGAGAAACCACCAAAAGGGTTTGAAAAGTATTTTAAACAAAACTCAAAAGCTCCCGATAAGTCAGCTAAGGGTAGTGAAACAAAGCCTAAAGATTTAAAGGAGGCAAAGAATAAGGATGCTAAGACTGAACCAAAACCAGAACCTTCAGCATCTAAGAGTGCTCCTAGCTCTAGTCCCTCAGGAAAATCCAGGCCATATGATCAATGGTCATTTGGTCTATTTGGAGGTACTGGAAGCAGGTCTGTATGGATGTGGTTGTATTTGCAATAAAGCATTAATTTGTTTTATACACAGAGGTAGTGGTGGGAAACCTTTTGGAGATGGGGATAAAGAAAAATGGTATATATTCGGCGCAACAGGGGCGATAGCATTACTTGCAACATTAGCATTTTGGGAAATGGGATATAAGGAAATTGGATGGAAAGAATTTGTACATAAGTATGACATATTCAATTTATTTATCAATTCCAATAACATCTCATGAAATCTTAGTTATTTAGCACGAGGAGTGGTTGACAAATTAGAAGTGGTAAATAAGAAGTGGGTTAGAATTAAATTAGCACCAGGAAATATCGTAGAAGGAGGTGTAAGTGTGTATACTTATTTTTCTTTTTT
>SMLS01075064.1:0-23945 GCA_004785975.1 Popillia japonica | reverse complement strand
TTGTCAGGTGAATGGGCTCCGGATTATCTGGCACGATCGGATTTGACCTTGGATTAGCTGGAATTCATGAATACTTCTGGTCTTTTGTAGGATCTCAGGTAATCAGGTGGTATCGTGCGTGTGATAGGACAGTTAAGTAGTTATGGTGTTTTCGCCTCAAGGAATTGAATTGGTTCTAGCGTTTCTCTACTGATATCGTGATATTTCGACTTTCACAGTTCGGAGCAAAATTTGGCGTGATATATACTTCTATGGTCTGGACTAGAGTGTTCTCGTTTGTTGAGGCGCTTTTCAATCTTATTGGCATTCCATTGATGGAATTTGGGGTTCTTTAACTCAAACAAATGAAGATCGGCTTGCAATTTCCAATTTCATAAAATTTATTTTTAAACCTACTTTTGAATTTTAGAATGAACAACAAATTTGTGTCGTAAATTAGCCTAAATACAAACTTTGGTAAAGTAAATTTGTTTATTTCTGATTTGATCTGTCTGACGATGCTATTGCAATTTCCAGCAATAAATTAAGATTTTTCTAGAAATCCACGATCCGCGACATTATTCTCTTGAATTTGGTGCCTACGACGAATTAGGAAACCTGTTATTTACCATTTAAACTCTATGAGAATACTTTTTAACTGGTTTACGTCAAGAAAATTATCAAATCTTTCTTTCTGTTACATTTGGATGTTATGATATGGTACGTAGGTACTTCTTAAGTATGTATACAATTGATTATCCCTAATTTACCCTAATTTAATTTTATTTTCAGATCAAAATTTGGTACGCTGTATATAGGCCTTCTGTTTATTTGAATCGAATATAATGAACTGATAACATTAAGTATAAGTATGTGCAATATTTAAAGTGAGGTATATCATTTATTAAATTGAAACAGAGTGAAAATTTTGAACAATCGAAAACTGCTTCCCTCATCCTGGAGTTCAAATGTGTTTATAGTAGTTAATCAAATGTGTAAAACTAGATATTAAAATTTGTATTCTTTTTAAGAAATTGGAGTAACCCGCACACTTCATTTCATAACCTTATATTTATTTAAATAGTAGCATGCTTGTACAAGCTAAACAAGCGAAATTTAACACAAGATTCATTTTATTGTTACACAAAATAAAAAAATATTTATGACAGAATTCGGTTAAAAGAATATGATCAACTAATAAACATTGTGATATGAACTTTCGCGTATATTAATTTCATGGTACGTGCTTATATTTAAACTAACTTTACATTTCTACGCATTCTGATCACTTCCAATTTACTTTAAGCTTAGTTACTTACTTAATAATAATTAATTCTTTGAGGCAATAAAACACATACTTGGTGCTACAAGAATGAAAGGCATGGGTCAAAGTTTTAATATAAAATGTTTAGTTACTTCAAACTTATTATTAATACTCTGTAATACAAATAATAAAACAAAAGTTTCAGCGCTTATTAAAATTTAACTTTCAGGTAACTGAAAGAGGACGATAAAGTTTGAATAGAAAAAAGTAAAATTTTTTATGATATGTTTGGGTAACAAAGCAGATACAGAATTAAGTTTGGAGGTTTTCAATTCTTCCCTGCTGATCTGTTGACATCTACTACTTGTATCGTTCGGGTAAATATGATCTGAAACATAAAAAAAGAAACGAATTGCAGAAGTTAGTGGTACTTGTTTATTTTATGCAAATCTAACAAATAATATTCTTAAAAACTTAGAAATTACGGATAATAACAAAATATTATTATAAAAAGCTATTTTTACATTTTACAATATTGCACAAAAGTATGTATATAGTGAGTTTTACAAAGATGTTTATGACAATTACTACACACTATATTTGTTTTCTTGTATTTAGTTAAAGGACAACATTTACAACGGCTGCATTTTAGAGTAGTTTTTGTGAGGCACATTTATAACGGAACAAGTTGCACTTCCAAATTTTTGAATTCTTTGCACAATATTTGGCGATTCCTCTGTTCTTATCATATGTGTTTTGCTTCTTATGTGGTTTTGTATGAGAAATGTTCCTAATTCTTCTAAAAATATTCTTTTAGTTAGCTTGTACGCGTTCCAATTTGGATCTATACTCCTCCATAGAACAAAAGCATTATAACCAGAGATATCAAGCATATTGTAGAATGCTGCTAGAATGCCAATGAGGCGAGCGATTTGTTTTACTCTGAGGAGTGGATACATCGTTATCAGCTGATCTAGAGTATCAACAACTCCTTTTGTAGGGTTATAGTCTAATATAATTTTTAATTTGCGGCTTTTTGTAATCCCTGGTGCTAATTTGTTTGTCGTGGTGTAAGGTAGACATCACAACTACGTTTTTTTTTTGTTGAATATAGCTGACTACGGTAGCATCATTCGTAAAAATAAAGAGCTGTACTTATAGGTACTTCTTTATTTACCATGGACTTTGGAAGCTCAGGCTTGTTTTTTCTTATACTACTCACTTTCAGATGCCTCACTTGCATGATCTTCATATTCGGAAATATCTTCATTACTGGCATATGCTTCAATATACGCGCGTCGCGCTTTGTCAGTCAAAGGTCTGCGATGTGCCATCATGAATGCAAACGTTGAGGTTCATATAAGTACCGAAGTGGTAAGCTAACACTAGCGTATATTTCTTGTAGTTTAATTGGTGTTGAAAATGTATTCGTATTGAATAACAGTCTTGTGTTGGTTATCGTGTCGTTTCTATTATTGTTTCGTTTTATTAAACTAAAATGTTAGTTGTTCATATGTATATATAGTTTCAAAAAATTTCCATAAGCTTCTAATTTTAAAGACGAAATTGAAGATTTTGATGATGTTGTCGATCGATATCTTTACGAAACTGTATGATGGCGAATGTTTTGAGGGAAGTGTAAGTGTCAGTTCAATGAGATGTATTGTCGTTGTTCGGTTGAAACTTGGAAGTTATCTTCTACTATGCATATCTGTCGAGAATATAGTCTGCTGATGTAATAGTATTTTAGCTCTTTCTAACCACAGGGTTCCCCCATATACGTGCAGTAAGGTAATTGGTAATCAGGTGATCGATTAGTTCGATTTGTGTTGTCATTGTGACAATAGGTATAATTAAATTGCTACCTACATGTTGCTGTTATATATATTTGCTCTTCTAACTACTGCATTCAATTTTTCTGGTCGGAAAATTGTGTTTGTTTTACAAAGTATATTGAGTTTATTCAATGCTCACATGCTCTTACCTCATTTTTCACCTCGAGGTATACGATAATGCGAGTACTGTCCCTCGAGCTCGTATATTTGTCAGGTTTTCTCTCATGCGAGCATCGAAGCGGTACTCTCACACTAACGTATATGTATCTCTTCTAGTTTAGTTGCTGCTATGTGCATGAGTGCACTTGACAGCAGGTACTTATAATTATATTGCTCTCTGTTAAGGTCATATATGCTGGAGCTCCTTCCAACTGCTGGGATGCGTTCAAATTTAACGTTGGACGACGTCTGGGCGACAAGTTTTCACACTGAACCGATTCAACTGGTTTGAAAACAATAAAATTTGAACGGTGTAGGGTGAAAAGTTGTCGCCCAGACGTCGTCCAACGCTAAATCTGAACGCAGCCTTGAATTCAATTTTTCGCCAGAAAAGCGCAAGATTTGAATTCGATTTGGCTTTATCACACATGGTTGGATATGTCTTACTTTATACCTGCCTTATCACTTCTACAAAATCATTCAAAAGACTATTGATGTAAATATTCTCTGTTGGTTCTCTGATTGGACCTGTTACAAAAATATAGTAAACTATAAGAAGTAATTAACTTTCAATTTAAGTCATGTAATATCCATACCCCTCGGTACAATGTCAAACAAAATAATTCTTTTACCAGCTAATGTGAGGTGGCATATTATAAATTGACTTTTATACACGTGCTCTATCACCCGAAATTAAATCTTGTACATCTATCGTTGATTTATCCTTGTCTTACCTATGCTAGCTGCTGTCAAATACTTAATTCATACTTTATACATAATAGCATTTTCCTTTCGACAACTTATTGCGCACTAAAAATGCAGTGGGTCAGTGGTGGCTGTTCCTATCGGCCAAGCACTAGCTCCGTACAAAAATTGTACGTTTTCCATTGGGAAAATAGTGCAGTTTCACGTATGAGTGACGATGCCTCTACGCCACTATATTTGACCTTGAGTGCAAAAACTGGACCTCTCGAAATTTACGGGTCCATTGCTAGTGCAACGTGAAGTTATTACATGTAATTCATTTAAATTTATTAAACTTTACAATATATACCATATAATATACAGGGCGTCGAGACGAGACCGTTCATTAGCGTTTCCGGGTACACCGGCAGTCGCCATCTACTTTGCTATTTTTAATGGAACACCCTATATATTTTTACATATTTGGATTTGCCTATTACTAAGCTTTACAAATATCTTTAATTTTTGTAATTTCATTTGGGCGTTTTGTGGTTGTTCGATTTTTTCTAAAAAAAATTGCTATAGCAGACATTTATTCAAAAAATCAGAGAACACTCTATTTTTTGAATATCGCCTTAGGATTCATAATATGCTTAAACAACATGTTGGAGTATGTCTTAGCACCGAGAACTGCTGTCTATATTGTGTGGTTACCTTACTATGGCACGTTAACTTCCCGAACATTTGAAGAACCATAACTTATTTTTTTCAAATGGCACCTCCCATTTTTTTTTTACTTAGTCGTCTTCGGCATCTAATTATACGTCTTTTATATTCCATATGTCCTATACCTGAAATTGATACTTTAAGAGATAATTATGGTTTTTGAAGAATGCACACATAAGTCATCGATGCTTATCTAGTGTTCTCAAAGATTTATTGCTAAAAAAATCTAACGTCAAAGTTATACTTCGTCGTTTAATGCTAGTAAATTAATAATTATCCGTTAAGTCCCTTTACATTATTGCTATAGAGTTGAAATATAGAACAATAATGAAAACAATGTTTACACATATCAAAGAATTCACACAAGTTAACTCTGTCGTTGGGGTCTTGAGGATGAAGGTCTTGCACTAATGAAAACTTGTAGTCGTGGAAGTGATGCTTTTTCAAAATTCTATGTACTGAAGACTTACTGATTTGCAGATCTTCTTCGGCAGCTCGAATTGAGGCGCTGGAATTGGCCTCGATATAAGTCAAGGTATTCAATTCTTTATCCTCATCATCAACTACACTTTTTGTCGGTTTAACGGATGAGCAATTTGACCAAAACGCACAAAATTTGCTTCTATTCTTCTAAATTTACCTTTTGTCGTCCGAGGTAACTGTGGATAGTTTTCGTTAAACATTCTGCAAGTTCTACTAAGAACTTTGTCGCACTTTCCGTGTATAAAAAATAAATTAAGTATTCCTTGATTTGTATAAATATTGTTTTCGTTATCGTTATCCATTTTAACTGTAAGTAATACCGAAGTGTAACTTTGACATTAGACTTTTACAATAAGTCTTTGAGAACGCTTATTTTTCATGGCACACTAAATAAGTATGGATGAGTTATGTGTGACGTGTGCACTTTTCAAAAGAAGCTAATTATCTCCTAAACTATCAATTACAGATATAGGACATGTTGGATATAAAAGGTGTAAAACGCTGAAGATGGCTAACTAATAAAATATGGGGGGTACCATTTGAAAAAATTAAGTTATGGTTTTTCAAAGTTTGTCAAGGTTAACGTGCCATTGTAAAGTAACCATACAGTTTAGGCAGCCGTTCTCAGTGCCAATACATACTCCAACATGTTGTTTCAGCATATTATGAATCCTAAATTGATATTCGAAATATCAAGTGCTCTCTGATTTTTTGAATAAACGACTACTATAGCAAATTTTTTAAAAAACAATCGAATAACTACAAAACCCCCAAATCAAATTGCAAACATTAAGGATATTTGTAAAGCTTAATAATAGGCAAATCGAAATATGTAAAAATATATAAGGTGTTCCATTAAAAATAGCAAAGTAAATGGCGACTTCCGGTGTAACCGGAAACGCTAGGAATCTAAAAATATTTTAATTAAAGAGAACATAACGAATTGTATATAACTTAGAATTTTCAAATTTATATTTTGGTGAGAACCTCATAAACGGTCTCGCTGGAACACCCTGTACTCATAATCAATATATTGTCGTTATGTCCGAAAATATTATGAAAATACTAGACTCTAGTTCGAGTGAAGATGAACAAATAATATAATTATTAAATTCTTCTTCATCAACTTCGGATGATGAGTTAAATTATGAAAATCGGAAAAAGCCAAAAATAGAGACGTACCTATGTAGAGGATGTTGTACATAATTTTACAGAAGAAATTTATAAAAGCTGGAGCTTTATGTGTTATGATATCTAATTATCTAAATACTGAACGATTTGCTACGATCAGCAATCGTTATACCAGCATAACATTCATTAGAAATTTTGAAAATAACGCGACTTTTATAGAGCACGGAACGAATGCAGAATCAGGCACCAGGGTAGTGCTAGTGCAGAAGTAGTTCTCCCAAAGGAAAATGCTATGAGACACATATAAGTATGCATGCGAGTGGTGTAAGTTAAGTAGCATACACATTCGAAAACTTGTTTAACCATAATTCACAATTATTTTGCATTACATAGGTATTATGTAAAACTAATTTAATACGTAACATGGGCTTATGTTCAATGTTTGAAATCAAGGTCAAATTAAAGGTACGAAATTAGAAATTTAAATTGGCAGTAAAATAAATTCCCCTGTTATTACACATAACATAGATCGGTTTTCACATTGTTTATGTCACTTTCTTGTCTATTTTCATCTAAAATTTATATTGCTTTTTGTTCGTCGTTGTTTTTTTGAGAGCTATTAAAACCATTTTAATAGAATAAAGTAAGACTTCACAGTTTTAAAATTACCATAAGGGAATTATTTTTTACCTGTACCAAACTGTATATTTGGATGCCTATGGTTCTCATTTCAATCATTTATGAACCCATTGTATATTTGTACAGTTTATAACTACAGAATAGGCAACTAATTAGACTAGAATGTGATTTCTGCTGCAAATTTAACGGGTGAAATAATAAAGTATTTTTTTGGTATTTCCCAATATAATATTTTTATAGGTATAATATATAATATATAATATATAATATATAATATATAATATATAATATATAATATATAATATATAATATATAATATATAATATATAATATATAATATATAATATATAATATATATACAGGCTGATTCATTTTTGATCCTCACCATTGCGATCTCGCTTATTATTGAAGATAGACGGTAGGTTTAAATTTGGCAAAGTTGCTACTTTTTGTAGTTATTCTGATCCCAAAAAGAAAATAGACTTAGAACAAATGACGTTCGAGTTATTTGAAAAAAACTGAAAAATCTAATTTTCTTATTTTGCTTGTAGCACTTTTATTAGGTCTTGCAGAGGAAAACTAAAGACACATTCTCAAGGCCACTTTTGCTCCTCTATCTAATGGTGCATTTAAAATTTTTATACGACGTTTCGTTTTCTTTGGATCATCATTAACTTTGTTATTTCTTATGGGAGCCATATTGGATTTTGACACAGCTAGAAATATTTTCGTTATCTGATTTCAACCATGTGTCATATGTTGAAAACAAAACTTGATATTGTGTGTTAATTGACAAAGAATCTAATTTGATATTAAATAGGGTAGGTAGCTATGAAGTTTTGAACTGTCAATCGCTTAAAATTGAGTATCGCAAAAATGAAAATCGATGTTAAATAAGGTAGCCATGGAATTTTGAACTGAACTTGCATTAGTAACGGAAAAATGGCGTGAGAAGAGAGGCAACGTGAAACAAGATATGTTATGTATTCTTTAGTCATCGAACTAAAATACTACACACTACTACTAACACTACCTACACTACTAACACTAGCGAGTACAAATATTTGAAATTTTACCGTGATGTATTTCGATCATACATTCTACCATAATAATTTATGCCTTCACATTCCCAACAGTTTGTACCAATTACAGGAGCCATCGGCTGGCAATGAGTTATTATTATGCCTGCGGTTGTAGACCAATTTAAGATGTTGCCTTTCAGCATTTGCCATGGAATCTGGGAAACTGCAGAACACCAAATTCAGAAAAAACATACTGGAGTTCGAACCCAGTACTGGCGCACTGGAAAGCGATCACACTAGGCACCGCGCTACTAGCCGATGAATTAGTACATTTCTATTCATCTGATCAGATGATTGTATTCAAAAAATCTTCCTAGTTTCCTAATTTTCCCGGTAACCAATTACAATATTCCATTTGTCTTAAGTTATCACCATCTAGTAAACTACTAGCATGGACTTTGTACGGTTTCAGCTTATTTTGACGCAATTCTCCACGATCCATATTCGACTAAATTTCTGTCAGGATCTAGAAAAATGGTATCATATGTTTGCAGTCGTTTAGGATACAATTGTAAAAATGCATAATATTATCTCGTTTCGCTTCGTTGGTGAACGCCATTTTTGAGTTACTAACGCAACGATAATTGACAGTTCGTAATTCCATGGCTATCTCATTTAATATCGATTTTCATTTACGCGATACTCAATTGTAAGAGATTGCAGTTCGAGATTTCAAATTTCAAATCAGATTCTTGATCAATTAACACACTACATCAAATTTTGTTTTCAACATATGACACATGGTTGAAATCAGAAAAATAAAATCTTTCTAGCTGTGTCAAAATCCAATATGGCTCCCATAAGAAATAACAAAGTTGATGATGATCCAAAGAAACGGAAACGTCATATAAAAATTTTAAATACACCATTAGATAGAGGAACAAAAGTGGCCTTGAGAATGTGTGTTTAGTTTTCCTCTGCAAAACCTAATAAAAGTGCTACAAGCAAAATAAGAAAATTAGATTTTCCAGTTTTTTTCAAATAACTCGAACGTCATTTGTTCTGAAGCTATTTTCTTTTTGGGATCAGAATAACCACAAAATTCAGCAACTTTGCCAAATTTAAACCTACCGTCTATCTTTAATAATAAGCGAGATCACAATGGTGAGGATCGAAAATGAACCAGCCTGTATATACAGGCTGTCAGCGATATACAAAGCATGCTTTTAAGGGATGATAGCTACAACGATTTAGAAACAAAAACATATAATACACCTTGGGTCTATCTGTAAGCGTAAACGAGAAAAAAAAATATTTCTAAAAAACCTTATTTGGTCAACCTGTACAACAAAACTCATCCATATTGCTTCTTAAATAACCAAAAAACCATATCAAAAATTTAGGGTTGAAAATAACTGAAAACAACGATGAAAACGAATTATTTCATACTTTGAAATTGAAGCGTGGTGTCATTTCTCTTCCACTATACTGTAAACGTATGCAGTTAGAAGCGCAGATGCACGCCAAGCATCATCTGTTTATACGACCTTGAACTTGTATCGTACGAAGTCAATGGCCATACGTTTTAAAATAAAGGTACCTTTGCGTTTTTTTTTTAATAATGTTATGACAATAAAATCGATGTTATGTTGAAGTTAGAGTGAAAAGGGTGTATTTAATAGCAGCCTCCGATAGGTAAATGAAAATTTAAGTCGCATTGAACGAAAACAATCTAATTATTGCAATTATGTTATGGCGCTTTAAACTCTTTCGTAAAGGCTACTACAAAATTGAGTTCTTTTCTTTTATTTGTGATAAAGTGGTAGTCCTATAAAGGACTTTTTTGAGAGACAGGAGAAAATGTATTACAGGAAAGGCTCGATATGTTGCAACACACGCCTGTAATCGTCGGGTAAATCTTGCACTGATCAGCTGCCGGTGTACAGTATGCATCGAAGTTTGTGACATGAGAAATAATTTTTTTCTCGTTTACGCTTACAGATAGACCCAAGGTGTATTATATGTTTTTGGTTCTAAATCATTGTAGCTAGTATCCCTTAAAAGCATGCTTTGTATTTCGCGGACAGCCTGTATATACATATTATGTACTTACATAATACTTGGTATTTCACACTAATTATTCCCATACTTTGTATATCATATACAGAATGTAACAATATGCAATGTTCTTCCTCTGTTATACAAAATAAAGCAAATATTTAAATGTGAAACTATTTTACTTTTAAGTAAACAGAATATTTTATTTGCCCATAACCACCAATCACAGTTTTTATATGAAGCTTACATGTTATTTCATGTTGGAATTGGCTGAATAATTCTAAGAAATCTTTCTCCCAGCCAACGGGTTCATATCAATAAACGTCTTCCAATGCACGTACTTTAGCCGTCGGGCGACCTCGGTTACCCAGCATTGCTATAACCGAGGTTGACCGACGGCTAGAGTACGTCCATTGGATGGCGTTATTGATATGAACCCGTTGGCTGGGGGAGACATTACTTTAGAAAGAGAGTGTACTTACATATTCATATACATATTTGTTTCAAAACATTAGTTTTTTTCTGTTTGTAACACTTTATTCGGGATAATTTTCTTTTCATTTTGGTGGTTATATCACAGGGTTATACCCTTTTAAGATTTTTCTTTTGAAATTTATACCGCAAAGCACTCGTTATCACTTACCGATTATTTCATTTTTAAGTTTTCAAGCCAGCTCCATTTAAGTACGGCTGTTGTTACATTTTTACTATAAAATGTTGATCTTCTTTATTTCATCACTTATAATACAGTGTAAGTTTATAACTATTGTATTTTAATTTTATCTTCTTCCAATTCTTTTTGTAAGTATGTATTCATTTTCCACTTTGTTTCCTCTTTATTGTTTCTCTATATCAACATGTGACAGTCCAACAACAGTACCACCTATATGTGTTCAATACCACTGCAATTCGGTAACAAAATATAGATTAGTCTTAACTATACCAAATTAATTTTCGTTCTGCACGATTTCATCTAAATCTCAACTTGTTGATTGCCGGTTAGGTACATCAATCAACATACCTATATTACATCAACCTTAATCTGCTAGTAATTTTATCAGTAGGTACTCATTCACATCATTATACTTATCATTACAATTGTTATTATCTTAAGTATGCACAAAGTCACCAATTCAGTGTCATAAAGATGAGTGAACAGTTAAAAGATGAGTTGTCTTACTATTCAGTGCAGGATATTACTAAATAAGAAAGGTACACATTTTTCTCCATTTAACTTATCGAAATCCATTTGTTTATAATAGGAAATACTATTCCTTATTAAGTTAAATGTACTAAAAAGCTGATACAATATAAACAATCACATATACTGCAATTATTAGATGTTTTTGACAATCATTTTGTTTCTGACAGCGCTGATTTCTTCAATGATATTAAAATCTTTGAATTAGACGGTCTGAAGTCTAGTTAAAAGTTTTTCAATCGTAGGTACCTAATTTATTTTTTATTTTATAATGCTAGTAGAATATATAGTGTATTATCTATGCAACTGAAATATAATTATTCGATCTGCATTTCCTCTAACACAGTTTACTCAATAATTATAAAATACTGTATTTAGTTATATCGTATTTTAAGAATAAATGCCAATCCCAGAAATTTACTTCATGTCAAAAAGTCTTGTACTATAAAAACTGTATTCAAAGTTAATTATTCCTCATTCCAACTTTATTGGGAGTTCAATTAACACGTTGGTGATATTCTTTATGTATATTGTGCTATGCTTATGTATGCGGAGACTGAACGTTCCCGAAAATTATTTTGATAAAACTGTTACGGTTGCTTAAATTTCAAGTTTTAGTAATAATGAAGCCTTAACTTTGTAGACGGTATATCTACAGCTGGCAAACGAGTAGCAGTGCACCACTTTTGAGATATAGAATGACAAAAATATAACAACATAGGTATCTATTAATATTACTATCAGTAGGTACCTACAGTTATATTATTCACGTTTTGCAACTAATGTTAGTGACTTCCTTAGAAGTGAGGAAATAAGGAAAGTTACAAGATCACAATGACTCGACGTGTCAACCGCGCTACAAGCGAAAGTCTTCTCACTGGGAGGTGAGTGACGGATGTTAAAGGGTCACAACAAGTCAACGTGGCAACCATGCTAGAGGAAAAAACCTCTAACCCAACCTTCCAATATATTTTTTAAGGCTAATAATGAGATTAATTACACTGCATATTTTCGAAATACCTGTTGCAACTCTAGTGCATCAAATCAATATCATTATTAACATTTCTGCATTGTTTCTATATCATTATCATAGTTACTTTAAATAACATTTAATGTTTTAGGTTTTGCGCTCCCCCTTTCGTATATGTCATGTGTAGACTTACCTTCCCACGTCAAAAATTTTGTGTAGATATTTTTGTATACTACCTATAGATATTGATTTCTCAATCAATGTTTATAAATAATGATATACTTTTATTTTTCACCCCACGATATGTTGTTAATCTGGTAATATCATCAAACCAATCAAGTTCTAATTTCATTAAATCAAGCGATACAGTTGTTTTAGATTGGGGAAGCTTATTCGTATGTGTACGTAGGAAGGCCTACAATTTATTTTTAACTTGCTAAAAATCTGTAATATAAGCATTAAATCGATATCGTACCGAATTCGCTGTCAAGTATAAAGTTTGTATGCATGCGGGTTTTCAGATTACATCAAGCTATCAATATCCTTGTCCCACAAGGATAATTTCCTCGTGAAATTCTAGCAGTTTAAATATTTTATGTTACGCTATTCCCAGATTTAAGTGAACCTGATTCTGAACTGGACAAAGCGGTGCCTTAAGATTTCATCTTCCAGTTGTCCTACTTACCTCTCAAATTTTAATCAATACAGGGAGTTTTCGCCTGTTTATTTGCTCTTTGTGTAGTTATAAAACTCTCTAATGTAACTTGTTACAATATAAAATCGTAATAAATTTAGAAACAATAAACTGCTAAAATCTGCGAAATATTAAAACATTCAAATATAATGTTATAATATTGATAACTTTTATCTGTATTCGAATTATTTTTTTAATATACATATGTACATACATATGTTTAACTGAAAAGCTTTGAGGCACCTTCTGTTAAGTTGCCTTTGTAAGTTCTTAGTAAAGTTCTTTTAAGTAATGATAGGTTGACTTCACAAGAAAATAAATTATCAAATTTCGTTTTCTAGACTTTCGGGTCTCTGAGTATAATGTTTATTGCAACAAAATATGTAATACAAATACTTAAACTAAAATAAATGTAACCGTATGTATTAAGAGTTCTTAATAGCTACTTGGTGAATTTTAAAAGTAAATCTTCCATCTTTTTTACATGTGTGTTGCGGCAGTTGTAAAATAAGAAAACACAATCTTAAAATCATTTTGAAAGATTTACTTACACTTTTATTACATATTAGCTACACACTTATAATAATGTTTTAGGGCACTTTTCTTTACTTCTGGAAATAGTTCTATTTAAATTTTATAATAATATATTTTTCTGCTAATCATTAAAGTAGTATAAGTACATAAACAACTTCCGTATTATAAAAATTTACATAAAACGATCAAATAAATGTCTATGCACTTGAATTAAGTAATGAAAATTTATTATGCTTCAGACTAATTTCTCTACATTTTCAGGTAGTACTTTACTCCTTTTTTTCTCGTTCATGCGCCAGCCGAATACTTTTGCATAATATGGCTATTCGGCAATGAAGTCCGCAGAATATTCGGTATTCGGCCGAATATACTATTCGTTGCAAGTCTAATACACGGTAATAACTATTTCTTATCAATTGCAAAAAAAGTAGGCGACTAATCTAATTTATCAATTTTATTGATAGCTAATGATAACAGATACATGAGTTTATGTTGTTTCCGGTCAGATATTGTTTATTTCTGTTCGAATTCGCTCTTGTAATTCTTCAATATCTGCTGGTTTCGTTTTATAAACAGCATTCTTTAGATGGCCGCACACAAACAAAATCAAAGAATTAAGGTCTGGCCTCCTCGCTGGCCATCCAGTATGTCTACGTCTACCAATCCACCTGTTCAAAAAAAATCGTCTTAGTACCTTCGAACATCTACAGCAGAATGCGGAGGTGCACCATCCGGTTGAAGCCATAAGCTTTTATCAAACCTTCTAGGATGAATCCTACTGGGGAATAAATTAACTAAAGTAGGTACGTGAAAGCCTCTTAAAAACTAAAGATATGTTCGACCGTCTAAATTACCTGAAAAGTACGGTCCGATGATTCTATTTCTTACAATACCAGCCCACACATTTATCTTTTGCGGGTATTGTATATGATGCTCACGCATCCATTTGGGATTTTCTTCTGCCCAGTACCTACAATTGTGACGATTGACATCGCCATTTAATGTGAAAGTGGCTTCATCAGAAAAAATAATGTTTGATATGAGAGAGGGTCTCGGTGGTAGTTATCCATCATTGCTTCACAAAATTCTATTCTTCTATCTGGATCATTATCGTTTAATTCCTGTACAAGTTTTATTTTAAAGGGATGCCATTTTTCCAGTTTTAATAATTTGTGTGCTAACAACGAGATCACGACTAATCTTACGAACAGAAGTATGCGGATCTTCTTCAACAGCAAGTAGAACATCTACTTTTCTATTAAAATTTACAGACGGGCGACCTGTTTTGCATACACTTTCAACCGTACCAATTTCTCAAAATTTCTTTTCTTACCTTCAACCTTACTTACTGTTGATTGCGTTATGGGTCTTTCTGGATATTCATCGTTAAATAAATCACACACTTCCAACTGAGTTCGCGATCTGTCTCCATGCCCAATTATCATAAGTATTTCAATTGTTTGATGTACACGTAATTTCATTTTCACTTTAACATAATTCGAAGCAATTATACAGAATATTCAGGAATTAATACAATTCTTGTACTATTTAACTGCTATTAGACATCAATCAAAATAGTGACATTTCACAAATACTAATCGCCTACCGTTTGAGTTAATAATATTGTACCTATTTATTTCTAACGTTGGCGCTGTTCCTCATCATAGTGACGAGACATATATAAATAAGATTCACTTTTTGTAATACATCACAGATCACATCACTATAGATACCTAACTTAACATACGTATACATACCTACATACGTTATGTGGACGACATCTGTAGAGACGGAAGGGGGGAATTTGTAGCTGCAACCCGTTTTACACCGGTTTTAAAATAGTTGCCTAACATTGTGATTTGTTTTTTTTTTATTATTATAGGTATAATTGGGATATGGGCATAAATCAAATACGTCTATTAAGTCAAATTTATAGTTTATTGTTAAATAGTAATAATTAAACAAACTAAGTAAACCTAAAGATATAGTAAGTACTACGTACATTGCTACTGGAATTACTAAATAAATGTACTATGGAGGGCACATGATTCAAACTCCAATAAAACTTGTCTACTATCGTATCCAAATTAATTTAAAAAAAAGAAAGTTCATTAAAAATTAGTAATCATTTTTCAATACAAAATGTTGAAATAATATTTGCAAAAATGATCAAATTATGAAACTACTTTACTATTATTTTATTAGTATTCGCTTAATGTTTTTATTGAAACAACGGAAAATATACAATGTGTCTTAAAAGTATGTGTTTTCTTTATAATAAATAACAGGGTATACTTCTGTTGGCAAAATTTCTATTTATTGCAAGAATGTTGTCAGATTTGAACATTGCTGAAGAAAATAGCTATTTATGCATACATCTTATAGTAATACGTATACAATAGATATACCTTCATATTAACTTTCTGAAGAAGTATTGATCATTTTAATAAATTCCATTGTTCCACCCAGTAAGATGTTTTAAAACAACTGATAAGCTTTAGATATGATTAGCGAAATCAAATTTGTTGTGTTTATTTGACGAAATATAGACAGATATATACAAGCGCAAATTAAATATTATTATAACTAACATTCATTCCGCAGATTAGAAGCAATACAGCTGTATAATGTTCTACTTATTTTCCAGTTATTTAAATGTCTTATTTTCTTATCTTTTCAACAACTCACTAATATCCTAAAAAACTTACTCCTTTACAGACGGTTATAAATTTGGCGATCACGATGTGTACTTTTCCCAACAAATAGAAGTGCGCCCGAATATTTCCTACCTACAAATAGACTATTATTATTATTAAAAAAAAACAATGTAGCAGTTCACCTTCTCAACGTCTTTATAAATTTTTCATTTGCATATCTCTTCATTGGATCATCAGTGGTTGCTAATTTAAGTTTTCCATTCAAGATAAAATTTATATCTTTGCACCACTAAATTAAAATGTTACCTACAAGACGGCTGACTTCTCTTATAAATAATTTCCTATGATCTTCACAGTCCCAGAGAAAGATGTCCATATTTTGTAGCGTTGTAAATATACATTCAATATTACGACAATGCTGTCGTTAATAAGATTTATGAATGCTACCCTAACTTTCAAGCTGCAAAATCGACTTAACTACGAGTACTCGGCAGACATGACAGTTGTCAGGTTGTCAGTTTCAAGTACACTTTATACAACAAACTGAACGCCTACGTATATGTGTCCAATGTAATAGCTTTGCTAATTTGGCTGCCTAACTAATATTTCCCCTCTCACCGATCTCTGGGCCTGCGTCACTCCATACGTACCCAATGATAGGGTATGAAGTTCAGTATCTATAGTGATGTGATCTGTGGTAATACATGTCAAACAGTTAATAAAAAATACAGTCCATTTACAAGCAACATATTGAATCATTTCACATAGAGCAAACATCTACTTTATTTATAAATAAATGCACACAATATTAAACGGTTAAGTGCAAAAGAAGCGTCAATAAAACGACATGTATGATACCTTTTTGGATTCAGAATATTCTGTATATTCTAAAACTCGAACAATGTACAGGGCGTTCCATTTAAAAAAGTTGTCAATGACGTCATTTCTTACATATGGTTCACTGTATATGTAATTATAACGCTAAATTAAAGCAAATTGAAATCAAAAATCGACCTGTTTCGGGAAATTTCGTTAAAATTGTTTATTTCGCAAATAATGAATTTATTCCATACTGTACGAACACACTGTATATATTTTTTTATAATAAAAGTAGTATATCGAATGATATTTATTTCGTTACACACTATATTAATATGTATATTCATATTTTTATATTCTATGTATTTTATTTTAATAAATTTGTATAAATACTTTTTTTTACTTTTTATATTATTTTCTTAATAGATCGTATGTTTGACTATTGACTAGGAGGCCAATATATTTATTAATTTTCAATTTCAATAATATTCAATAACTAATAATAATGGCCGCAAATAGCGAGAGGTTATCCGTATATACCTAATAGTACGATATAGAAAACCACACTATATAAGCTTCAGCTCCTAAATTCAAATATTTTAATTTATGGTATTAGAAGCAGTGACATTAGATGGAAAAACTACGGTAACAATGATGTTTACTCAGGGAGTATGGCGGTAGGTATTTTTCTGCATACCCTACACCGAAAGACCATATATACTTCGGAGTTATTCACAATAAAGGAAAAAATTACAGCTACCGATATAACTTTATAGTAATATTATGTCAGACATGAGAAAGGGGGACAAACAGAGTTTGACATATAGGTACCATATCAGCAAATCATATTTAGAGAAAAGGTTGCTTTGGAATTCTGAACATTCTTTAATTCATCGTTATGTAAGCTAATCAGCTCGTTGTAACAATACTTCTCGTTAAGCTTATGCCTAGTTTACACGAGAGAGTAACTTGCGATAGCACTTGCGAGAGTAACTTTGCTACCGTTTACATTCAAGCAAATTATGTACCTAAGCAATTTTCTATCGCAAGTGCTGTACTGATAGAACTTGCGCCAGTTATTGCATGCTTGTTTACACGGAATTATATTTTAATCTAGGAAAACGTCGAAGAGAAAAGGCTAAGCAAAGAATACGAGTCAAAGAATGGATAAACAGAGGGCCTGCACTTGGTGCTTACAGAATATACTATTATGAATTAGATGTGAAGATGCAAATAAATTCAAGTATATTCTGCGCATGTTAGAAAGCGATTTTACCTTTTTACTTCAATTAGTTTCGGATAAAATAGCAAAAGTGGATACAAATATGCGTGAGTCTAAAAAAAATTTCGGGGCAAATTGTAACAAGTTTTCAGGGGCAAAATGTAATATGTTACAACTTGCCCCGATGTATATGCCACAGACAAATACCTACCTACAATTAATTTTTAGAATGCGAACATACGTAAAGAAAACAGAAAGAGGTTCTACTTCGAAAGAAGATATGGAAGAGGCAGTTAACAGAGTAGTACATAATAAGGAATCCATACGCTTTGTAGCAAATTCACGAAATATATGTCATGTTACTCTCTCCAGATATGTGAAAAAGCTAGAAGGTTCTGAAGATCGTATTACGCGGTTATAGGCGACGTCCAGTTTTTAATGATCAACAGTCAGCCATCCTAGTTGAATATTTAAAACAAGCTTCGAAAATTTATTTTGGTTTGACTCCTAAGGAAGTTCACAAATTAGCCTATGAGTGTGCGTCGCATGTACAGTATTTCTGGACACAAAACAAAACAGCAGGAGAAGATTGGCTAACAATATTTTTTTAAGAAAAACAGTGATCTTTCTATTAGAACTCCAGAGCCTATAAGTTTACAAAGGGCAACGAATTTTAATAAAAACAATGTTTATCTTTTTTTTGATAAATTAGCGGACGTTAGAGATAGATACAGTTTCACAGCTGCTCAAATATGGAACCCAGACGAGACTGGAGTGACAACTTTACAAAAAGTAAGCAAAGTTATTGCCGTAAAAGGAACGAAGCAGGTGGGTGGCATTACATCGAGTGAAAGGGGAATTCTGGTCACCATATGTGTTGCCGTAAGTGCGATAGGAAATGCTACTCCTCCTATGTCTCTCTTTCCTAGGAAAAAATCCAGGACCACTTCATTAGGGATGGTCCTCCAGGACCCATTGGCGCAGCTAATGGTTCTGGATGGATGACGGCAGAAGATTTTTACAAATTTATGCAACACTTTGTTGCTCATGTTAACCCAACAAAAGAAAAACCAGTCTTATTGTTGTTAGATAATCATGAGTCCCATTTGGCAATACAAACAATACACTAGGCAACAGAAAATGGGGTGGTAATGTTGTCATTTCCACCCCACTATTCACATCGTCTGCAGCCGTTGGACAGAAGTGTGTTTGGTCCCTTTAAAAATATATTAAAAAATATGTTACAACTTACTCCATGTACTGTTCCATCTTACCCCAAGACGGGGCACGTTGTAAAAAAGTGTTATATCTGTTAAAAACGACGATATCCGTTTTGTTTTAAAATATTTTATCGTATGTATCTAATTTGATCATCAGATATACAAGTAAAAGCTCACGATAAAAATTCTGGTTAGGGATGATAGTTCTCTGAAAAAAAAAATGTGAAATATTTTTTGTTACAATCTGCCACGGTCTCCCCTACTCTTATAGATTTACTTTTAAAAATTGAAACTGTAATATTCTTCTATCTGTGTATCCTGTTTGTATTTAAAATCTCGATACATGTGTGTTTACTTGCTAGCGGTAGATTCTAGGAATTTATTAAAGATACATTTTTACCGTATTATACTACAGTATTTTTGATGTGTGCTCTTGTTTGTTTGCCAGGCTTTTATTGTAGATAATTTTTAATGTATATGATGACGTTATATTTATTTGAATATTAATGGAATGCTAAACGTTAGCTTATATAAATTACAAAGAAAATATGAAATTATTGTAAAAGTAAAACAACCTATAATAAACCAGATGAATAGAATGCTTTTGCTTCAGTTGCATTATAATATAGCTATTTAACGACATCCTAAGTACATAAATTTAGTAATTGGAAAGAGATTGAGCGTAAAATTTTACAACAGCAAAACTAAACTAGAAAGAAACCATTATTTTGAACTTGGTCCTACATGGTCTTTACTAATCACATAGTTTAGCTTGTGTCACTTTTCTTGCATCAAGTAGATACACTTCATTTTACACACTTATTAGTGACTTTAGAGCTTTTTTATTACAGCTTCTCGCATTGAGGTATCACCTACACATTTATTGCGCTTAATACCTACCTCATTACTTCACAGTTTAGGTATTTCAAAATAGGCGTTGTCATCCCCATTATTATCACTGTCGCTTGAAGCGGGTCTGCTTTTTTCATCACCACCACGTTTTTGGTATACATCAACAATAATTTCCTGATTCTGTAGTTTTCCACACAAAGTGCAAAAAGGTATCGAAATCTACATCCTCCGGACAATTTCGTCAGGATCATCACCATCACTTGCGGCAGCCACTTCCAGTAAGATACCAGATTTAAAGAAACTGCTTTTGATTGTAGAGGATGACATCTGCTTCCAGGCATTCGAAATAAATTCTATGGTTTGTAATAAGTTAATGGTGAGATTTTCATTTTCTGCATCAGTCAATGTTATTAAATGTTGAACCAGCATTTTTCTATAATGAACTTTGAAATTTGCAATGATACCGAAATGGAGTAGCTGAAAAACACTGGTACAGTTGGGGAGAAAAAAATTCCACGCGTACATTTTCCAAAATTATTTGAGGTGTATGTGCTGCACATCGATCCATAAAAAGAAGAATATTCTTCTGTTCCTTTTTCACTCTAATGTCTAATTTCTTTAACGACTGTTCCCTTAATATCATAGTCATCCAGGAATTCCTGTTGGATTCATATTCCGTAGGTTTTGTTTGCACACCATTCAAACACCTCGGATTCTTAGATTTGCCTATCACAAGTGGGAGTAGTTTGTCTGACCCGTCTGCATTGGTGGCAAGAAGAATTGTTACACGCATTTTATTTTTCTTCCCTCCATGGCATGAGTCATCCTATTCAGGTAATGTCTTGCTGGGATGAAGATTGTAGAATAGGCCAGTCCCATCACAGTTATAGATGTTTTGAGGCTGATAATCTCTTATGATTTCTGGTAGACCGTCTTCTTTCCAGTGTCGCACCGTGACGTCATCCACAGCTTTCGACTCACCACAAATTGTTGTCACTGTGATTCCATGACAGTCTTTAAAACTTTGCAACCATCCTGTTGAGGCCTTGAAATCAACGGTGTGAAATCAACAGCATGTCACCACTGATCGGTAGAGCTGCAGCCCGTTTCTGCTGGAACCAAATCAGCATACTCCCTTCTTGTTGACGGCTGCGTTTTTTTGATTTTGCACCCAATTTAGAAAACTCATTCAAAATAGAATTTTTTGTTGATGACTGGACACAGCGTGGTACAAGCACTTCCTAAATTTGAAGCAATTTTTGTTTTGTGTGTATTAAGTTCCACCTCCCGTATGAATTTAACTTTTTGATCTACTGTATAAGTTTTTCTTTTTCTATTCTCTATGGCTGATTAACCCTTTCGTGCATGAATGTGACTGTAGTGGACAGGTATTTTCTAATGTAAGAACACCTGAAAATGCCACATTGCATAATGACTACTGAAATGGACATCAAAATTTTTTATCAAAAAAATGTGTAATAACGTCGATTAAATGTTTCTATTACTTTGAAGTCTTTTTTTGTCTCCATAATCAGTCGCGTATTTCTTCATCATATACCTACATATTTACACATACTGATTCTTTACTTATTGTTAGTCATGCATGAATGGGATAAAAACAATGAATGAAAAAACCGCTGTTTAACAGGAAACACATGATAATCTATCTTTACTTTTCGATTAAAATACATAAATGCTCCGATTAAAAACAAGTGTGTCCGCAAACGTGTTTGTCTATTGTTTTCGCGCCGAATGCCGCCTGCTTAGTTTGCGATTTTTGTTGCTGGATATATGTATAAGAAAGCCGAAGATGTCCGATGCATATAACGCGCTCTATAGAAAGTGTTATTGATATGAATCCAGCACAGGGGGAGACATTACTTTACATATAGAGTGTACCTCTATATAATAGCATGCAAATTTTTTGACTCGTTTTAAATGTCAAATCGTACACGTCAACAGACAAGAACGTCAAGAAACATTATAAAATCAAACATCTTCTTTATAATGAGCACTGCTGAAGTGATTAGAGAACCGCAAATTAGAGGTAACATTTAACATTTTTTTACATTACACTATTTTACTTATATTACCAGTTACCTCACATATTGTCTCTTGAAATTAGGTAATTAATTAGTAACCCCCATGCTTTATCAATTACTGTATTGTACACGGCTCAAATAGATACTCCCACATTAATGTAAGAATGATGATAACACGTAGTCACGCGTTGACAATAAAAATAATATTATAAATAAATTTTCGATCATGTAAGCACAATAATAATCAATATTTGTATTAAGATCACATAATAATGACCTTAAAGTGTTAAACTGAATTGTTCAGAAAACCATAAATTTTATATTTAAAAGTTAGACGTAATCAGTAAAACAAGTATTAGCGGAATTATTATAAATCATATGAGTATACATATTATTATATTATTACACATTGACCACCCACAATTCTGTTTAAGAATACATAAATTCTTATAGGTACTTTTCTATTCTTTATGATTGGCTATGTTCCCTTAGGAATATTGCTAAGTCTTGCTTATGACGTCCTCTCTCAAGAAATGTCATAATATGTAAACAAACACATATGACGTTAAGATTTTTCATAAGACTAATCTTAAGTCAATCCTAAGGAAAATCTTATAATGTAAACGCACTTTTATACTACAATTGTGTATGTAGGCAGATAGATACCTATATATTAATTTATAAACCCAATTTTAATTTTAATGGCAAACATAGTTTTCACATTAAACGCATACACGGTCACCTATTCATAATAAAATCATCTGTTAAAACATACATTTAACACTTTTAACTATGAATCTAAAGTAAGAACATGGATAGGTAAAACTGTAAACTTATCTGTTTCTTTCCGATTTTCTTTCTTTTATGCATGGAATTAAATTTTACAAATTTAAAACTAAACTATTTTTACGTAATTGTACTCAGTATGTTTTTATACTACAAGTATAGTAACTGCCAATATTCACAATTGAATTGTATGGGTTAATTATGTTTTCTCGTTATCCTCTCTGTAATCATATTTGGTAATTTTGGTAAGTATAAAGAATAATGTAGAAAACTGTCTTCGCTTCCTTCACCTTTCCTACGCAGACTGACTCGCAGTTGCGCCGCTATCTTTTTTTTAATATGCAATTACTAACATCTCGAAGTGATCGCAATACTTTAGCCAGAACCAGAACTTTTTCGAACCAACGCGGTAATTCCCTAATATGTACTTAATTAAAACTAACGCCATTTGTTAGCGGGTATAGTTGAAATAGACAGGACAGAGGGCAGTACATAATGCCACTAGATGTGGTTAAGTGTCACAATACACAATAGTAATTGAAATACAAAAAAGCGTATGTTTTCTTGGATCGCGCACTGTACGACTAGTCTAGTAATAAAGGCAGAAAAATGAAAACTGTTTTGGCCCTTGGAATATACTGAAAAAATCATTATGGCCCTAAGACGTCAAAGGTTTGAGACCCCTGCTATAGAGCAAAAATCCAATTGTATGCAGAGCGCGAGTGCAATAGCAACAGCAATATTATCGCATATCAGTATGCAGGAGAAACGGGCGCGGTAGGGGTATTGGGTAGATTTTCCTGCTTAGTTGATGAAGTGCACTCTGTATAATGAAATTGAAATTTGCTTATAATCTTTAAACTGTGATTACCTCACATTGTTTACAGTTTTGTTTTGTTCCTGTTGTGTTAAGATTGATAACAACGTTTCTTGCAGGTACACGTTTGTTTCCAATATATAAAGAGCCA
>SMLS01075063.1:0-12435 GCA_004785975.1 Popillia japonica | reverse complement strand
ACCATTATGGGAACCATAGAGATCCTCGAAATAAGCTATCACCCAATTTGTTTGTCCAACAAGTTTGCTTGAATGCATGCTATGGAAAAGAAGAAGAAAGTTGAGGGTGGTTTGCTATGGATAAAAGACTTTTCGAATGTAGGGCATATGCTATAATGAGTACATTATTTTTTTGGCTAAGAGTTGCATATCTCTAGCACTTTACCATCATCATATCTTCAGGCAACAATCCCAGTTTTCTCGAGATGGCCTCTCGTCAGGGTAGCAGTCGCAACTTCTTTCAATGACTACTGCTTTTAGAACATAAATGAATCTTTAGTATCTTTAGAAGGGTCCTGTTGGAATTTTTGCCCAAAATGACAACCAATCGTTGAACTTTTCCAGGTCGATGCCCAACACCAATATGTTGATTGTTGTGAAAGCCGATTAGACTGAGCGATAACCAATTTCATTTTTCAATTTCAATTTTCTATAGGAAACATGATGACAGACAAACAGAATAAAACCTTAGATATTGTTCGCTAAGTAGTTTAAAGTTATAACTCGAAATGGGAATAAGTGAGGCTGTGAAAGCTATGAGGCACTATATACATTACAATAAGATAGACAAATAGGTTATTTGGGCATCAAAACCAGAAAGAATGCTGGGAGAGGAGACCATGGAATCTAGTTAGCCATATCTGACGCATCTAAGAAATCAGCTAATCGACCTAATTATTGAATACTGCTTAAGCTACTGGTTATGTATTATTTAAATCTGTTAGTAGGAGTAGAGGGTTTAAAAGCAGAATTCGTATTAAATTGTGCAACTCCCCTCCCCAGCTGGAGCAGAATTTGCCAAATCTGATTTTGAAATATTGTCGGCGAGAAACTACCAATTGAGGGAAGACTCTGAACGCCAACACAACTGGATATAGAAATGTATGCTATAACTAAACATAAATGAATCTTTAGAAGGGTCCTGTTGGAATTTTTCCCCAAAATGACAACCAATCGTTGAACTTTTCCAGGTCGATGCCCAACACCAATATATTGATTGTAGTGAAAGCCGATTAGACTAAGCGATAACCAATTTCATTACTTAGGGGGTGGGAATATTTGCTAAATTAATTTTTGTACTTGCCCAGTACCTAATAAAAATTAAACATAACGAGACCCATCCATGTAATCAGCCCTTAGAAAGTAGTAGCCCTATTTTTTTTGAGAACACCAAGAGAGACAATTTGAGGCAAAACATAGGAAGGAGTTGTTTTACAAAAATTTCAATCTGAAACTCATGAACTCACATTGTGTCAAAATTTTTGTATCCTCTCCTAGTATTTCCCAAAATGCTCTCTTCCTCTTCAGGATTATGATCAAGATTAACTACAAAACATCAAAAACTGCAGTTGTTTATGTCCAATGAGTTAGGTATGTGAATTTTATCTGATTTTTATTTAACAATATTCGGAGATCTAGAGCAAAACGAACATCAAATATAGTTGTCACCACCTATATTACCTTATTGGGTGGTCTCTTTTTGTATCTAAAAAGGAATTTGTAAAATTATTGGTGGAAGGCTGAAGAGGCCCAAAAGATACTACTAAAAGCCCTTATCATTCAAGAATTCAGGATATTTTGGTTTGGTCTTCGCCGAAACTCTCATAGATCATTGTGACAAGCAATGTATTACAACAATGTATTACAACAATGTATTACAAGAGGGAGATAGTGCTTAAGGGATCCTACCAGTACCAGCACAAAATTGATGCACTAATCTGGAATACTAATTGGAACTGTTTTGCTGAATAGGGTTTTTGAATTTTTTTTCTGAAGGAGTTGGAATCTAATCTGGTTTTGGTGGATGGTTTTCGTATTTTGGACCCTCAAGCTTTTCGTTTGTCTAAATTGTAATATGATTCACCACACATCAAATCAGATCTGCTATCAGTGGTGTTCCACTAAATAGGTAGTCCCGACAATTGAGACAGATTTTTTGACAGATGCTATGAATGACGTCATAATTTTGTCTTCATACACTCATGCCAAACAATGTAAATGTGTTTGGACAGTTAGGGACTAACAAGCCCCAGCAAAATGATGACTGGCTTGACATATCGTGTTCTTCACCAAATAAAATTACTTAGATATTAAAATTAGAAGCAGATGTGTCCCATTTCTCCTAAAAAAAGAAAGAAATCTTATCTTAAAATCTAAAATAACACTCGCACATCTCTTTTATTTAAACCGCTGATTACCATATCAGGTGCAGCAACAAACCCGCACCAAACCAAGCGCATAATGTGTAGGATTTTCAGCGAAGGAATAATAGTACAGGTGCTGGCTGTGCCGATGCAGTATTTTCAGACAAGAGCCAGGAATACCATATACTTTAGCACAGAACACAGGACGACTATAACAACGCAGATATCGCGTATCGCTATCCTGTACGGTACCCTTCCTTTGCGAATTCCTGTGGAAGGACGAAGATGAATAGAAAGCACGTACTTCCTCGCGTAAACCGTGCGATCCTTGCATGAGATAGAGCTTTTTATATTGTGTAGCGTAGCGAGTTCCGTCGTAACGTCGCTAGATCGCGTGCGCATCGCGGGTTCTAAACAGAGAGCAAGTTTGTGAGCGACGCGACTACAACATATAACTTCAGTATGTGCCAGCAAGTTGTACGTTGATGTCAGTAGTCGTCGCATATGTGTTTGAAAAGACGTACAGTACATAAGATCGCGAAAGTTGCACATCATCAAATAAGATAAAAAACATTTTTATTTGACTTCGGATAGTATCAGAAGAAGAAGAAAACCGAGAAAATTGTGTTGGACTGATTCATATCGTCGAAAAAAAAAAATAGTGGTCCTAAGATAGTGCCGGGCTATTGTTAAAGTTAGGTAGTTCTGGTTATAATAGGAGGGTTGTCATCCCTTTTTTTGACCGAGTTCCCCCATTCTGAAAGAGAATTTATTACCACCTGATTTGATGAGGGTAATAATTTAAATCTATTGTGTTTGTATTTGTTGGCTGTTTAAAAGTGTTTTAAAGTGGACTAATATAATCGAAACCTACACCTACATCCCGGTCTATTAAAAGAGAAACGAGAAAAGAGCGCGATTGTGATATAAGAAGACGTAACTCGATATATTTAAATCTCAAAAGACTTTATACGAGAGATTGTTGGACTAATTTTGTTATTTTTATTTTATTTCCATCCTACAACCTACCAAATTAAATTTTGGCCATTGTCATCCTTATGTTGCTGTGATCTCCTGGAAATTCTTGCGCCAACATCATCCTCACCATCGCGGACCCCGTGGCTTGTGCCGCACCAACCCTGTACGACCATGTGCACCCCTCTGGATCCTCCCCAGCCACCGGAACGGGGTCTTCCACCGGGGTAACTTGGTGGTCGATGATGAACGGAGGCCTCTACGAAGAAAGTCCACCACCTGCACCGCAAAGCGCAGCCACCCCCAGTAATAGCGGCATGACTAGTCCTGCAACGGTACCACCACCAACAGCGACAACATCCGCTACGTCAAGTTCTTCGCCGGCCAGTGTTACCAGCAATAGCGGATCAGCTGGTCCGCTTCACATACCAGCGAAGAGGTTAACGACATCTGGTTATGGGGAATGTGCGGAGCCCAGCGTGATAAGGCATTCGCATCACGGTCAACCTTGGAACTATTCACCAACAGATAATCATCACGCGGGTGCTACAGCTTTCGAACCTACCGTTGGCCTAAACCATCACCAATACCCTAATGGTCCTACCTATTATAGCTTGGGCGCGGACCCTGGAAGCGGCCGAGATGGTCGTAAAGCCGGAGCGTTGTCCTTCTGGTCACCCGCTGCGACCGCTGCAGGTGGTACACCCGAATACAAGTACTCGAGCGTTTCAGCGGCCGGTCCCAGCGTCGATCCGAGCGTATCTTCGTGCCATCAGAGTTTCTCCTCGTCATCTTGGTGCAATTACTCGCCATATTCTTCGGCATCTAGGCATCACGTGGATGCCCATCAACCCGTCCCGTACTTAACCCCAGCCGATGAAAGGGGAAGAGTTGCAGCGGCAGCAGCTATGGTCGCTGAAAATGCTGGGTTCGCACATGCTCACGATGGCAGTTATGGTTTGAGTAGGAATTATGGACCCGAACCTGTACCATCTACGCCATATCCACCACCAGGTGAGTTTTGATGATATCACATGATCAGTTAATTACCGATTTATTATCAATCGCGGGAGGCTTATTAGCTAGATAAATGTGTACTGCGAGGGAGGGGAGAGTTTGGATTGTTTCGCTTATTAAAAAAAAATTAAATTGAATAATCCAAGTTGTTCGTTCCCTTGATGTGTATCTAGAATATTTTACTATTTTTTTATCGTGAAATAAAACTTGCAGTGTCAAATTATTTCTTTTACCTAATTAGATATAATCCGAACTGTCAAAATTGACATTGACAGTTCGTGTTTAATTTTGACGTTTATTAAATTAAAATTAAAAAAAAAACAAATTTAAATTTAATATTTCACATATTGTAAGTGAATCCTACATGATACGCGGACTTAACACTAGATGGCATGTGCTACACAAAACATGCATTTTCCTCTATACTAGTCATGCAAGCGTAAGGTGCAGCGGTACATAAGCAAGCATAAGGTGGGAGCGGCGAGGGGGGCCGACCCCTTCAATTACATTACAAATTACCCGCTAGAGAATGAGAAATTGCGGGTGATAGCGCAAGGCTTTCTCCCTTCCAGAACGCGGCAAGCTGGTTCGATTCCTCAAAGAGATATTCCTACAGATAACCGAATCAAAATATCCAGTTGGCCTTGACGTTGTAAAATCGGCAAACTTTGGAACGAATACGCAATTAGATGTGAGAATTTATAATCGAAATTTTGGATAAAAATAAAAGAGGAAGGAAACTGCCCTTGAACTGCTTTCGTAAAATTGTGTCAGTGATGTCAAATGTTAACATTGTATGTATCCATATAATCTATCCATCTAAAGAGAGTGTTGCGGCGAAGAAAAAGAATTAAAAAACAAAAATAGAGAAGCATAGCGTTACTAGAGAGACTAAAGAGGAAAGTACTAGCGGTTGCTTTAATATATTTGAGTAAGCGTGTTGAGAACAAACATAGATAATTGTAAAGCTGTAAAATTATGTTTTAGGGTTATAAAACGAGTATAATTTGTATTTATAAAGCGTTTTATAGGCATGCAATAATAATTAATAGCTGTTCATTGAGAATTTTTAAATGACTTCTGCATTGGCTAGGTCAGTTTTATTGCTATAGTAAAAGTGTAATAGTAAAACTGTCGTTTACACATACATTCACATATATCACGTTTGTACAACACAGGAACAGCATTCTTTTTATTGAATCACTCTATCATATCTGATTTCACAAAAATTACGTTCTGTGTGTCCGTTAATCAAATTTTATTACCCATTTTGTTTTTTTTTATTATTATTTGTTTAGCCAACTATATTCTACGCTATGTAACACCCGCCTACTTTTATTAGCATCACATCTCTGTTATTAATGTTATAATTTAATTGACTTCTACAGCTGGGTGTACCTACATGTAATTTCGAAAGTATTTTTTTTATTTCACTAACGAAATATATTAATACGTCTTCATAAATTAGATATAATTAGTTAGCGTTAGGCGCATTTGAGAAATAATTTTAATTATTCAAATTGTGGTCCAATTAACTTGGATCATGCAGGTTTGTGAACAAGTGTAAGTCAAGGCCACCACAAGCCGGTCGCTCGTATTGGGCATAGAATATATTATACAAAACTGGGTAATGTGGCGTGAATGTGGATGTGTGTGTGTGGTAGCGGTGGAAGTGTCCAATAAATTAGTACGATTATAACCTAAAATTGTTGCGGGGACCTTTAACGTTTTAAATTTAGATTCGGGAAGGAGAACTAATTAGATAATATTATTATACCGGTTTGGCCCCCTAGTTATAATGTTATAATTACGCTAAAATATTTTGGGAATCATTCTATTATCAAACCTTTCAATGAATTTAATTTATTTATATATTTTTTGCAATGGAATAAATTGGCAGCACAGCCCAATTCGCCCTAAATGCTGAAACTCATTTTATTTCACCCAATCCGTACCCAAGTTGGGGCACCACGAATAATTACCCACCACCAACGTCGTATTAATTACCATGGAAATTATTACGAAAAAAAATTAACCTCAATGCCGCGGTGATATTAGCATATTTATCACATAGAAGAATCAGATTCCTTTCTAAACCGTCGACCAAAGCAAATGTTTGTTTGTGCTTGCTATCGTTAAGTGTGCGCGAGTACGTGTAGTACCCATACACCCATATTTCTGTGTGCGTTATATAAGAAAAGAACGTCGCCCGTCGTCGTCAACGGTGCGTGCTCGGCGATAGTCAGCTGTTAGATCACGTGACGAACCGGTGACGTCAGCAGCAATAATGTTCGGTCGTTATATCGTCCCCTCCGGGTCCCACCGCCGAAGTATTCCTCCCTCTTAGTTCAGCGGTCCCGTTGTACGACCACGGGCTCCGAAAATGTACACAAACAGTCAGAGAGCGAACTATAATATATACTGTATACCAGGTTTTAGTACTTGTATAACATTAATTTAATAAAAACACACAAACACCGGTTCCTTCACATTAAATAAACTAACTATGTGTGTGTACACGGTTTGGCTTTAATTTCGTACCATGTTAATGGATTCGATCGTGTCTTCTTCGTAAAGATCTGTTCGATGTTATTCTCTTCGTTTCGGGATTTTTTTTTGCTCTCGTACCGCTTTGAAAAAAATTGTTTACGGATCACCTCTGCCGATTCTGTGAGAAATTTTACTGCCCAAAATACCGACATCTCGCAATCAACATCAAAACATAGGATGAGTGTAAAGAGATTTTAGTACAAACATGTAACCAAAATATTTGCCTGATACTGTGCATAGTATAGCGAAAAAACGGTTGGTTTTGTGTGAATTTCATCTTAAATATATTCTAACAAATTAAGTTCTATTTAAATAAGTAGCTTCGATATCTTGGCCTAAAGTAGGCATCACTAGATTTACGTCGATATACTTTATTATGACTTTTCTGAAGCCTACTCAGAAGAAGGCGCAAATACAACTGGAGAAAGTTTTGGCTTAAAAAGAGAAAAAAGCTACTTGGTCTTAAAAACGCAAAATGAAGAAGTTGGCTAAACCTGATCAAGACATATCAATTTTGCAAAGATTTCTTCATCTAGAGAACATAATTCTACCGCCAGAATTAATTAAAGTCATGTGAAGAGAGATACTTGCTAAAAGAACTACTATTGCAGAAGAACTGTCCAAACAGCTACATGATCTTACCAAACCAGACTTGGAGATACTTTCCAAGCCTTCTATTACGATGCTGTCTTAAATAGCTGGCTAACTTACTTCGCATACTGCTGGGCATATAGCTTGTAAGTGAAAAGCATTAATCTGGCTCAGATTTCACCAAACAGGGAAGACTATTTTAACGTCAGAAAAGATCGAAGCCGTGGCACTTAAATCAATGCCAAAATCCGTTAAGATTATTGGGTTAGATGAGTAATAAATAGAGGAAACGCTAGAAAGTAGCACAATTTGTTTAAGAATTAAAGCCTGCTCTAGTCTGAGCTATTGCATGCAATATAATGTGAAGGAATATTAGTCAATAATTCTCGAAATAATTATTTTATAATATTGATGTAGAAATCAATTATAAATCAAAATGGTCTCAATGCATAGCCTCGCAGAACTGTAACCTGCAGAATTGTTTTGAAGGGGTGCTTCAAAAATCCAAAATATTTTTTTGGCGGAACACTGTTGGCATGTAGGGGCATGGAGGAAGCAAGGTTGTGGGAAGGGGTTCAGACATTTTAGGCTGTCAAAGCCTTCAAAAACAGTTGACAACATAATTAGAAAATCGGAAAATACAAATTTGTTTCCACCACAAAGTAATTTTTCACTTTAATGCTAATAGGGCTGTTAATATATAATAAAATTGGAGCATATTCGAAAATGAAGGACTCCAAATACTCGAGTTCCAGAATTCTGATCAATTATCCAGTATCCGTACTCGGTATTCGATTCTTAGTATTCGGATGCTATTTACGTCAAATTAAATCGTAGGGTAATAAGAATAATAAGATTGACACTGCAAGCTTTAAAATTTTTATTTGGTTTTATAATTTAATTAAAAAAAAAATGGTTAATTGGTTAATCGTATCGCCTTAAATTGTCACTTTGCAAATCATATCATCTTCCTGTATTCCTTTTTTTCTTGATTTCGTTTTTAGAACCTCGTGGCTGACTAATTGTTTAAAGTTATGTGGGGATCATCCCCTGCGTTTCTTTCTTCAGGTTCCTTGAGTACAATGGGCGTGAGTGTCCCGTGCGGTACGGCGTCGAATCCCCTCGAATGGACCGGTCAAGTGACGGTGCGGAAGAAGCGTAAACCGTATTCGAAATTCCAAACGCTCGAACTCGAAAAAGAGTTTCTCTTCAACGCTTACGTCAGTAAGCAGAAACGATGGGAGTTAGCGCGAAATTTGAATTTAACCGAACGGCAGGTTAAGATCTGGTTTCAGAATAGGCGGATGAAGAATAAAAAAAACTCCCAACGGCAGGCAGCGCAACAATCGAATAATAACAATTTGAATACAAATAATCAGAACCACCATGGAGGTCATCATCATGCAACGCATCATGTCCATTCGCAACATCACGTGGTTAACCATCATGTTGGCGCCAATGGTACGCTGAAGCATCACCAGTGACCAATGGCTTTTTCCGGGGTTGTCCTTGGTCACCACCATGGGTTGACCACCTAAAAGATCACCTCAGGTTGTCGTCTGAAGATGTAGAAAGTTTCATTTTTTTGTCAAAGGGATAAGTGAAAAAAATGTTTGGAGGTGTTTTGACTTTGCTTCAACAACCCTGGATTAAATCAAAATCATTTTGCCGTGCCAAAGAAGGTGTAAGTGATACGCGAAACCGGTGTTTTCTTTTGTTTTTTTTTTGTTTAAAATGAAGAAAAATTAACATAACGGGACACGTCTCACATAAATTTAAATAGGATGAAATAATTTTTAAAAAATAAACAGGGATTGTGCAACTTTTTTGTTTATGATGTTGTAGTTATTATTTTCAAAAAAAAAAAAATTAAAAATAAAAACAGGTGCTTAGCGCCGTTAAGTGAATGATGCTGGTAAAGAAGAAAACTGTACGTGATTGAAGATGCAATATAAATGTATATCTTCATTTTTTTTGTACATATAGAATAATACCGACTGTAATTTTGTCTAGGTTATAAGTAATTGGTATTTTAATATATTAATCAATGTTGCCCCGTAGTTCTGAATGTGTATAGTTAAATTATTGCAGGCATAAATGATAATTGAAAAACATGCTAAACTTGCCCGAAATATTTAATTATAATGACTAAATTGTTAATTTATTTTTATTTCTGTATTTTATTTTGTTGCTCTCTCCTCTACCCCCCCCCTCTTTTCACACTCCGTATTATTTAAAAAAATAATTTTTCGCATTTTTTAATTATTAAAAATTATACCCCTACCATAATTTCTGCATTTTATCTGTAAATATATTATTAATTAAAAAAAATTAGGTACCTGTAAATCTGTGGCTTGTTGTGTATACGGTATAAGCAAAAAAAGCGTTGCATATTGAATTGATTGATTTTTTTTTAATTTTAATTTTTTGTTGGTATAATTTTCATTTGTTTTTACGAGAATAAAAAAGTACCAGTGATATTTTGCAGATGTAGCTACTTTTTTTATTTTTATATTTTTTATTTGTTGGTGTACTGTGACTTAAATATTGTTAGATGATGACGATTACGGAAAAACTGATAAAAAAATTGAAAAAAATTTAATAATTACCAAACTTCTCTAGAAAAACGAATTTTAATCTTAGAGGGAGACCCAAACACAATTGTAAAGTTTCTAGAATATCCTCGTTCCATGTATAATCACTTTTAAATAAAGAGAAATAAATGTCTAGAACGGATATTTTCGGGGTTCTTGTGTATGATTTTACTAGCATGTGCAATTTTTAAACTGAAGATCGTGCGTTCCTTGTTTTGTTTTACGTACTAATACGAACTGTTTACATAATATACTTGAAAATCTGCGTTCTAGTCATCTGTAGTTAATAATAATAAAAACAAAATAAACATGTACATAGTTTAAAAAAAAGGAAACATAAACTTTATTTCTTATGAGAACCTTGTATATGAATTTCTTAACCTGTATATTCCCTATAAGAAATGAAGCTTTCCCGAAGCATAGATTAAAGGTAAAATTGAAGAGAAAAAATACATGAAATAGTCCTTTTTGCTCTTAAGTATAAATAAAACATTATTATTAAGATTATAAAATGAAAAACAAGACGCCAATCGTTACAAAACATTTAATTAATATTATTATAATTATGACAAAATATAAATATGATCTCTGATTGGTGAATCTTAATTTATTATTTTTTTTTCTATATATTATACACGCATTAATAATATATACATCGAAAAATAAACGATATAATTTTAATTCGTACCCCAGCCCCTTATATACTCTCCCTTGATTTTTCTTATTTTAAAAACAACTTGTTGTGTTCAGAATATTAATATTGTTAATTGTGTTAATTTTTTCTATTATAAATTAAATATCTATTTAACGAATTTATACATGTAGATGGAATATGTCATTTTTTTAAATATTTTTTAAATAAAAAATTCGTTTTTTAAAATTTTGTTATATAAATATTTTTTTCGATACGATCATCTATTTTGTCTACTTTTTTTGTTCTTGTTCTGTTCCGTATATTATGTTTGTACAATGTAAATTTTTTTCCGACTAATAAACGATTTACTTAAAAAAATATTTAAAGTGAAAATTGTAATGTGTCGACTTATCGTTTGTTAATTTGTTAAGTTGTAAATATTTATGAGAAATGATGATGTTTTAATAAATATATTAATATATGTATATTAGTATGTAAAACTATTTAAATTATTACAAATTTACTGTGCGTTATTTATGTGAAAAAAGTTACCCCCTACCTAGACCCCCCCGAAACTACACCGCTGGTATAAGGTTGGTAAGGTATAAGGTAAGTTGTGACAGGAGGAAGCGTATATAAGAAGCTTACTAGATCTACTAAATAAATTTTTAAAATTCGCTCAAATTGGCATATACAGGGATGACTAAAATAATGTAAAGAGGGTACTATTTTTTTACTGGTCTATACCAAAAATTAATTGAAATTAATGTTAGATCTAAAATGTGTTATGGAAATATAAGAATTTAGAGACAATTTATTGGTTTTATACTATACAAGGGTCACCTATAAAGTATATTTCAAAATTTATAAATTAAAATCTTAGATTAAAATTTTCAAAATTCAATCCAATAAAATGAAGCCAAGCGATTGAATTTGATCTCTAATAATAATGGAGAAATGATTTCTTCAAATTTTGAACCAATTTTGGAAAATTTTCGGACCAATCAGGGTTCTTACCGTAATAGGACTTGATAATAACACCAGAATAGAACAGAATTTCTGGAAAATAATTTGACAGGTGGTCCATCTTTATATTTTATTTAAAATATTTCATTACTTAGAGATAGCACTTTCCTTCCAATGAGCTTGGAAATACAATTTTGCGATAAATGAAGATTTGGCCGAAATATATTTAAATTTGGTTAAAAATAATCTGATAGCTGATGGGATGTTTCGCCAATACTTGAATGGAAGGGACTCTTACCACCTTACCACGAAGTTAAGAATTTACCCCAATTAAAATCAAAACAATTAGGGGAATGTTTGGCATACTATGACGAGAACGACCAGAACAGTTTGATTACTTAATAGGCTATAAACACTTTTCCCATTACGTACGACTACTATTAATAGAAACCAATTTATGCCTCTACAATAATTATCATCAGCAACATGATGCAATAAACAATTTTCATTTAAATTTGCTATCGCTATCAAACGCTAAAAATACACGTTTCATCAAGCCACACGCTTTCGGAAGCTGCCAGCAATACGTAAGAGGACACCGTTTTAAATGGTACAGGAATCGTTTCGCCCAATGTCCTTGATATGTGTCCATGCACTCTCACTCTGCCGTTTATAATCTCGAGATGCACACGATGTGCATGCCAAGCTGGTCTTCGAATTTGTAAACATTGCGCACTATGAATAATTTAGATATTTTAACACGTATTATTCACAATTCCTATAATTGAGGTTATTTGAATTTTTACCCTGTACTGCTGCTCATTGGTTTCTATTAGGAGGCAATTACGATGCATGTTGCGCCTGGTTTCGTATAATTCTCCTCATAACGCCCGTTATTTCCTGTAATTCTTTTCTGATGATTGAG